>JADBJO010004438.1:73966-106466 GCA_016801955.1 Conus betulinus | reverse complement strand
TGCAACCTCGCCAAGCTTGGTCTCATTTGTATTTACAATGTATGTAATCTTATAACCTGAACGCATTATCTGCGTTTATTTGCAATACGTGTTAATCCTACTCGCATGGTATGTGTGTATTCACATTGCATTATCTGTGCTTATTTACACTGCATGCAATTTCACCACACGTGGCCAGTGCATATTCATAATGCGTGTGATCTCACCATGCGTAACCTGTGTCTATTTACAATGTGTGTAATCTCACCATGCTTGATCTGTGCATGTTCATAATGCGTGTAATCTCACTATATATGGTCTATGCGTATTAACACTGCATGTAATCTCACCATGCATGATCTGTACATATTTATGATGTGTGTAATCTCACCATATATGGTCTGTGCATATTTACAATGCGTGTAATCTTTACCATGCATGGTCTGTGCGTATTTACACTGCGTGTCATGTCACCATGCATGGTCTGTGTGTATTTACAGTGCTGTAATCTCATCAAACATGATCTGTTTGTATTTGCAGTATATGTAATCTCACCATGATTAGTCTGCTCAAGTTTGTTCTACTTGAATAATCTGTTCAGTAGTGTTTGCAGTGTATGTAACCTTATCCCTTCAGCCACGTGGGCTTGGCGAATCTCTGGAAAGGTAAAAGGCAAAAAAAAAAAAAAAAAACAAACAAAAAAAAACTAGAAAAGATTTCTAGAAATGCTAATGAAAAAGAACAGAAACTAGAAGAAGAAGAAAGAAGAAGAAGAAGAAGAAGAAGAGGACTGAAAAAAAAGACGACGACGCAGTAGAAACTAATTTCGCAATTTTGAAAAGAACACTTTTCTTTACTGTTACTGTCTTTGATGACGATAATAACTAGGTGAGTGCCAATGCCAAACTGAGTAGGAAAATATCCGTTCCCCTTTCTCTATCACTGCCACTCCAAAACTTCCCCGACCTCTGTCCGTAACCTCTCCACGCTCTCCATAATTATTCCCATTTCTCTTTTCATCTCGGGTGTCTTATACACTGAGCTTCTCGTTGACAACACCTAACACGATTGTGTCCAGTTTTTCTTCCGCTGAAGCGATCAAAGCGAACAGCAAAGTGATCTTCCTTTAACAACATTTTTTTTCGACTGTCTGTTTTCTTGTCTTTTTTTCCCATCTGGCCAGAACCAGGCCCCAGGCTCCGTACATTTTACATTCATTCGTCCTAAGAGCCATTAACTCTTTGTCTTCACGCTTCTGCCAACAATCGCTGCCGATCTTCCCAACAGCCACTAGTCCCTGGTTCACCAGTGGAACATTTCCCTCTTCCATCCCAACTGACGAAAGAAGAGAACGAGGATGGAGCAAACGAAGGAGAGGACGAGAAGAAGGAACCAATAAAGTTACAGACTCATTAATTTGCATAGTTTTTCATGCGCTGTTCGATTGACAGAGATTGGAGATGTCGGGTCGTGCCCCCCTCCCCACCCCCCGCCCCATCCCCCCACAATCAATACGCTGCCTCAGTGAGAGTGATGGAGAGGACAGCATCAAAGGAGGGGCGGTAGAGGAACCATTAGCCCCACCGTCAAAGCGCAGGAAGCCACCCAAGCTCTCCACGGCTTCACCCGAAATGAAGAGATCAATACCGAGTACAACGAGTTCTCTGAACCGCACTGGCGGACTCTGGCAATTAATTAAGGAGTTAACTGGGTATCAACGTTACCAAAAAGATTGGCTGCTGCCAAGTGCGTACGTATCATCTCTGTCTCTCTGTCTGTCTGTCTGTCTCTGTCTCTCTGTCTGTCTGTCTCTGTCTCTCTGTCTCTCTCTCTCTCTCTGTCTCTGTCTCTCTCTCTCTCTCATCATTTCTTTTTATACTGGTTAATTTCCCTTTCCATGTTTGATGACTTCGACACTTTCTTCCCTTTTCGTTTGTTGAATAGTGTCTACGCAGAAAAAGTGAAGAATAGATTAAAAAGGAAAGGTAGTGTGCATATATCACACTCTCGTGAACAAAGAATATTTCTCTGTGTCTGACTCTTCTCCCCTTTCTCAAAACAGAACTCCTATGTACGCAAGAGGCTGATTTACATCAGAGTGAGCAAGAGTGAGAACTGAGAACGCTTCGTTTACCAATCGAAGGATGTCAGGGAAAACATTAGCTGAAATAATTAGGAAAGGACCACTAACTCTAAAAGACATATATCTTGTTTGCGTTAAAGGTGAACTTTGGACTTTAAACGTTGAGAAGCTGATTCAGACACTAAGCTATGTAAACCTGGCCTTTCATTTTCATTTATAGTATATTAGCCTACGCGATTCACCGAATTCATTAGCTTTCTTGCGATTGATTGCTGATGAAATCGCGTTTCACCTGTTGCTACACGTGTACACGGTCCAGTACGTCCAAGTCCACTTTCATTTGGAACGCCCGCTTTTTATGTTTAAATATCTCTTACTTGCGTTTTAATGTCCCACATTTATTGTTTGAAAATCCGACATTTATACTGGAATGACCACGGGCGTTTCAGTGTCATATACCTGTTTGAACGTCGTCCGACACATATTTACATGTCAGACAAGTATGTCTTTCTTTAGAAGTCACCAGTAACGCTTGTAGAAAAGCACAATGCTCCCCAACATGGCGATGCACTGTTATACGTGCTGTGTGTGGTGTGTCTGAAGAAGGCTTTTTTTTTTTTTTTTCAAAAATTCACTTGTCTGTTCCGTGTTGTGTATAAAGTAAACGTTACTCTGTACATTGTGAGTTTATTTGTGTCTGTCTTGTTTTCGGCATAGCTGCAGGCTGTTCCAGTCTCCAGTTCCACACATGTTTGAACGTTCGACAGTGATCGTGGAACATCTGTTCCCTCTTCTCGAAGCAGCCAACGTTCACTGTGGACATATCGGTCTGTTCACAGGCAGATGGCCAGAGAACGTCGTCACGTTACATCACACACTGATTTTTTTCTCTTTCATCGATGAAAAACAGTGAAGACAACTCCACCGTCCCCATATTGCAGGCACAGTTAGGCGATATAAAGTCAGGGCTTTGGGGGGGGGGGGGGGGGGGGGGGGATGATATTACTTTTTGGGTGTTTTGAAATAGTACTTGAAAGGTTAGGGTGACACCTGTCTGAGGCGCATCTACAAAATCCGATGGCAGAAGAAGATCCAAAACGAACATCTGTGGGAGCGAGCGGGACAGGAACCAGTGGCTAAGCAGATACCGCGAGGGAAGTGGGGCTGGATCGGACACACCCTCAGGAAGCCAGAGTCCAGTACCACACGCCAATCCCTGACCTGGAACCCACAGGGAAAGAGGAAGAGAGGCCGGCCTCGCAACAGCTGGAGGAGAGACACTGAGGCAGAGCTGAAGCAACAAGGGACCAACTGGACTAGAATGGCCAGAACAGTCCAGAACAGAGTGCGATGGCGAAGGGTCGTCGATGGCCTACGCTCCACCGGGGGCGATGGGCATAAGTAAGTAAGTAAGTAGGGTTTGGTCAGGATTAGAGTCAGGGCTAGGTTTGGATTGGGTTTAGATTACTTAAGTTTCCAAAGTTGGAGAGGCTTCTGGTTTCTTGTCGCAGTCACAGTTCCTAATGCATGCACACGCTGCCCAGTGACTTACTCAGTTTGATCCAAGATTTCGAACGAATAGACATGTTGCCAGTTCCGTCACAGTTCCGTCGGTGTAAGAAGTCTCATATGTCGTGGACATCAACGAAGTCAAGTTCGCTGCGGGCAGTCTTGGCACAGGAAAACTGCGGCATGAGAGGAGCGTAAGCAATATGTTTATTAACACAATTTCCATGTAATTTGGTTCCACATCTATGGAAATTCTACGAGGAAAAATCGGAGTGATTTGATAAGCAAGCTTAGATCACATTATTATTTTAGGAAATGATGTCCCCCCCCCCCACACACACACACAGACTCTCTCTCTCTCTCTCTCTCTCTCTCTCTCTCTCTCTCTCTCACACACGCACACACACACACACACACACACACACACACACACACACACACACACACACACACACACAGAGTAACACACACACACACACACACACACACACACACACGCATCTGCCCCCAGCGTACTGCACAACACGATTAGAACCAAAGATAGCGCTTTGAACGACTTCTCGCTGGGCAGAGATCAAAAGAACAGTCAGTAGCTTTTTGAAGATCTTGTGCAACCTCGTTCCACGTAAAAACTCCCCGTGGTTTCATCAGTGTTGGCTAACTGGCAACATCCATACTAGCGAGAACAGGCGTAAACTGAAACGGAGCAAGCATAGGCAGACACACAGAAAACCAGACGAACAAACCGACAAACAGATGCAGGGATATAAACTAAACGAGCCAGATTCAATCAGTGGCGCGTGCGTTTAAGGGTGGGGGAGTGGTGGTGGGTCAAAGCATGTTTTTTAAACAAGTTTTTTAAACACCTGAATGCCGGCGGTTTTTTCTACCAATCGTAAAGAAGCTCACAGAATTTCCGCCAAACTTGTAGCCCGACATTGTACATCATCTATTAACAAAAGGGACAGAACTGAAGTACTAAAAAGGAAAGTTTAGAAATTAAGTTCAACTTCTTTCCGTTTAAAACGCAATTCTTCGAAAAAAAAAAAAAAAGATCATGTTGCCTTAGGCTAGAATTTTGGGAGAAAGTTTCTGAATATGTTCAGCAATAAGCCCCTTCTCTCCTCCACTCCACCACTCTTCCTCGCACCAAAAATAGTAGCGTGATCTGATTGGTAGTAAGAACCATGAGTATTTTCACTCCAGGTTAACCATCCTTTGTGATTCCACAGAGCCGGATTTCAAAGCGACCACAAAGAGAAGCGTAATGCCGCGAAGCGTTGTGCATTTATTGCTGTCACGGACCGGAGTAAGACTTTGTAAACAGCAAGACATAGCCAAGCTACAAGACAGCAATTTCTCCTGAGAGAAGAAGAAGAAACCTCTGCCTCCTAGACTCTCGACAGTTTAAAAAACAGTTGCATCAAGGCAATGCACAGTCTCTCTCTGTCTCTCTCTCTCTCTGTCTCTGTCGCTCTCTCTCTCTCTGTCTGTCTGTCTGTCTGTCTGTCTCTCTCTCTCTCTCTCTCTCTCTCTCTCTCTCTCTCTCTCATCTCTCTCCATCCATGTTGTACAGTGTGAAAAAGACTTCCATTCCCTCCTGCACTTCTGCTTTCTACATTGCTAACGTTATTATCAAGGGAAACTGTTGCCTTTTCGTGTGTCTTTATCTTTCCATTTTCAGTTAAATTTACCATCAGAAAGAATATCAGAGAAGACGAATCTTTAGAGGTCTGAAAAGGGAGGTGATAATGAATACGACTTTTTCTACATTGTTGAGATTTTTCGGTGTTTGTGCGCCTCTGCACGCGTACGCGCGTGTAGGTGTGGGTGACGTATATTGCCTCCTCCCTCAGAATCATCCTACCCAGTTACACAACCGCCCAATGTCAAGAGGTAGTTACATAAGTGAGAACAACCTAGAGAAGAATAGGCCTGTAGAACAGTTGGGTTTTTGCTAGAGTTACCTCGGTGTCGATGGAAAGGGACAGTTGATGTTGGGAATGAATGATGTCTTGCATTTTCCGCACGTTGTGTGTGTGTGTGTGTGTGTGTGTGTGTGTGTAACGGGTATAGTGGCAGGGCTTCTGCAGAGAAGGAGAGTATCAGTTCAAAGATAGAAAAGTAAAGAAGGTTCCCTGCAAGAGAGAAGAGGAGAGAGAGATCAGACATTCAAAGATAGAAAGAGTAAAGAAGGTTCCCTCAAGTCAAGAGAGAGAGAGAGAGAGAGAGAGAGAGAGAGAGAGAGAGAGAGAGAGAGAGAGAGAGAGAACCGTGCAGACGTTAGAATGTGCACAATGTGCCACATGCTCATTCAGATGAATTATTTCAAACAAAATTAAGGCCCATGATTTCTGGCTTAACCCCCCCCCCCCCCCCCCCCCCCCCCCCCCCCCCCCCCCCCCCCCCCCCCCCCCCCCCCCCCCCCCCCCCCCCCCCCCCCCCCCCCCCCTAAAAACCGAAGTGTTTTACAAGAGTTTACAAAATGATGCGCTCAAAACAAGCTTCCGCACTGGGTAAGAAACAGGGAAATCTATCTATGGGACACAACAAGTTTCTTGTTTGTTTGTGTGTTTGTTTTTTTCAAGCAAAGGGAATACCGCTTCATTTTTCACGATCTAGCGACCACAGCCACGCAGAGACTGTGCAAGTCGGAAATCTTTCCAAAGTGTAGGACTAGCTGGCGCTACCAATTTCGCAGACTGACTGGGATTTCTGAAAGTGTATGTGTGAACTGTTTCCCATCCGGACACTTTTCTCGGGGGAGTCTGTACTGCGCCTCGACAGGGCTGTCAGTGAATGGAATCTTGTCCTGAAAAACTTGATTAATGATCAAAGCAAACAAGCTCGCTCACTTCTCACACAAAATAAGTATATTCACAGCGAAAGTAAACCACAAGGCGGAGCTCACTATTTCCTCGGCAAATCACTCGCATCCCAGGTTAAAACCAAACCAAACTAGAAACAAATAGACCCAAGAAAAAAATGGGGCTCTCGTCCACATCGTCTTCCAAAAATTCTTATCCGAAACGGAGAGAGGGAGGAAGGAATGGGGGCTCCAAAAAGGAATTTGACCTTTCCCTGCTGTGTCGATGATGAACGATTATCACCTGGTTCCCTGCAGTGCCAACTTCCTTGACCCCTGCGCGTCACCAGTCTCTAAGGACTTTTGGGCAGCAAGTGGGTCACACCCAGGCCCCCCTGACACCTGCGCATCACCAGTCTCTCTGGACTTTGGGCAGCAAGTGGGTCACACCCAGGCCCCTCGACAGGAAAGAGGTCTGAAACATATACCGTTCGCTGCCTAGTTCCCAGTTGTCTACATTCGATACCAAAATCATTTTAAAGAAATGTTTTTACTCATCAGCCAGAAAACAAGACAATCAGGTCCGAAGAGGAGAAGACTTAGTCAAATGTTTTTTTCCCTACTTGATTCCTACTTGATTTTGGCGAACAGATTTTCAACGAATTCAGAAACGAACGGATGTGATAAAAGTCGCACATGATCTGAAATCGAATTACAGGGGACCTTGACTGAATAATCCCTTACTTGACCCTCCTACCAAGGGGTCCGGGATGGTTGACCAAACCAGGCAAGCTTGACAGACTATGCTAATAATTCTACGCCGGCAAACAAGATGTGTGTCTGAACACTTCTCACCTCAGTTACACAGCCACACAGCAGAAAAGCTCGGTCAAAAATAACCTGTAAGCCAAAATAGGTTTAGGCAAAAACCAGAAAACAATAACAGGAAGTAGAAAATATTTGTTCCTGGCCTGTGTGTGTGTGTGTGCGTGTGTGTGTGTGTGTGCGCGCGCGCGCGCGCGCGACAGCGAGAGAGAGAGAGAGAGAGAGAGAGAGAGAGAGAGAGAGTCAGTCCGCTGAGCGTTGTGTTGGGTTAATGTACAGGTCGGGCATCTGCCAAGTCTTGCCATTGATAAAGCTGTACCCTCAGCGCTCTGAAGTCTAATGGCTTAACGAACGTGGCTGGCGTTACACGGTCTAGTCAGCACGCACTGATGCCATTGTGACAAAATTAAAAAATTTAAACGGAGAGAGAGAGAGAGAGAGAGAGAGGAGAGAGAGAGAGAGAGAGAGAGAGAGGAAGGGGCTATTGCTATTGTGTAGATTTGAAAACAATTACTGGCTGGACTATCAAAATAACTTCCCGAGATTGGTACTATCAACAGTGTCGACTTTCATTCACAGTTTACAACAATGCCAACAAATTTGAGTGAAGAAAAGGCAAGGTCGGAGAACTATCGATCCCAGCTTGGCCTTTCTTTCGCTGGGATTGGGGGGACAGACCTCCGAACGGTGGCACAGTTAACGGTCCCATCAGCACTGTTTTATCTAAAAGCGGGGACCTAGTCAAGTGCCTTCGGAACTTCAGGAGCAGGGCAAAGACAGATCAATACTGCCCACAGTGTGTAGTGTGGGTCAGTGAAGCTGATGACTAGCTAGTGGAGGGGAACGAACTCGCACAAACGGGGCGTGAGCACGTGCCCTCTCGTCCACACACACACACACGGGCGTGTGTGCGCCCATTGACCCGATTATCTTGGCCACGCGTAAAACCAGTTACTATGTAAACGTTAATTTGTTAAAAAAAAGAAAAATTTTTGCATAGTGTCATTGCCGATAAATCATATACACATGTTTACACTGACAATTCACGCCGATGTGAGTACTATAGCATCACATAAATATCTACTGAGATAATGGGGATAGTCACATAACGTGGGTCTGATCTTAGACGACCAGTTGAGTACAGAGGCTTTGCTACATGACTAAAGGCATGTTGCATTCAGTGTGCTATCAGATGATTGTGATGGTCCACATGATAATTGTCCAGGTATCACACACACACACACACACACACACACACAGGGGGGCTGGATGCGGCGTCTCAGTCCAGGTGATGCAGGGGCATGTAAACTAGAAATGCTGGTGAATCGAGGCCCAGATGTATTTTAATTTCAAAACAGAACGAGGACCAAGCTCTCTGATTTTCTCCTGGAATACATTGAATACATTCATTAAACGTCGGATCTTTTATTTTCACTCAAGTATGAGTAAAGCGGAAAGAATCGAGATTTTGTAATGTCTGCTCCGAGCAAATCCAAGGGAGGATCACTGCATACGGTTCTCTTCCCCCCCCCCCCTCTCTTTCTCTTTCGCGCCGCGCACGTGTGTGTGTGTGTGTGTGTGTGTGTGTGTGTGTGTGTGTGTGTGTGTGAGAGAGAGAGAGAGAGAGAGAGAGAGAGAGAGAGAGAGAGAGAGAGAGAGAGAGAGAGAGAGAACAGTGGGGCGAATGCATTCCAAATTTACAAGATTATTTACAGGAAGGGGCAGCGGCTTGCAAGTGATTCCATTTCAACGCTAAGAACGTGGCGATCGTCTGAAGGACAAATCGTTTTCAAGCGAATACACGGGTTCCACAGCACGTTTTCAGCCGACTCACCGTCGATCCACGGCATGCCATGGCCTCTGGGAGAATGAATTACGCACAGAACGACCAGAAGTTGGGTGGTATTACTGTTTATTTTGGAAGGAAAAACATGCGATATAGTCCACTATAAGTACTACCTTATTGAAACGCTACCATTGGAATCTATACAGTGGGCTTTTGAAGAAGGGGCATCTGGTCACAATCCCACAACATAACTTCCGTTTGAAAGAGAGCCTCTTTCGTCAAATATTAAGGTCGGATTCGTTTAGAGAGTTAAAAACACCAACTCGTGTATTCATTGGACACTCACAGACCATGAGGATGTTATTTAATATCATATTGACCCTCAACGGAAAGAAAACCGGACGGAGAGGAACGTGAGTAAGCGTTAGTTCTTCCTGCAAATCAAGGAGTCTGACTTTTTACGGCGGCACAATCAGGAAAAATGTCTTTGGTAGAATCTAGTCCCCGATGACCACGTTTATCTCGTTTTCATCGAAAATACGGTGACTCTGAAATGGAACAAAGCTGAATCGGAGGTTAGGCTGTTAAGTTTACTCTTTGTTCTTCGTCTCTGTTCTATTGTTCTATTCTATTTGTCGGAGGTCCATCGCGAGCGTGATGAAGTCAGTGACACCGTGAATGAGCACGCAGCCCAAAGTCGGATTCACAGATGCTGGCCGCTCTGAAGGCATGCGGCAGGAGAAGCTGGGTCAGGCCTCATGTCCTTTCAGGCTTGACGTTTTTGGTCAAGGACTTGGAGGTGCTTCTCTTCAATGACCTTTACTCCCTTGTGGACAGCAGGTCACCAGGCACTGCGGTCAGTGGCAAGGGTTTCCCGTCCAGCCGGAGGAATACCACAGGCTCCCATGGATGCTTTCAGGCAGTCTTTGAAGCGTTTGAGTGGCGAGTAGTGTTTGTATTACCATGCGCCAGCTCTGAGAAGACGAGCAGACGAACCACACGTTCCACATATCTGAATGAACCTTCTGTAGAAAAGCCTTGATACCAGGCATGTTTGCTCTTTGAAGCACATACGTATTGGAGACCCTGTCCTCCCAAGAAATGCCTATGATCTTGCGCAGGCAATGGAGTGGAACTGATGCAGTGTTTAAAACTCTCTTCCTGTGCAGTGCCCATGTCTTACAGACAGAGAGGAGGGATGTAATGCTACCTGCTTTGTAGACAGCCAGCAATGTACAGTTTTATACTACTTTCACCATGCAGTTGCGTCTTAACTTGCCGATAGATGAACCCGCCCGTGCAAGTCTGCCATTCATTTTTAGTAATGGACTTTGTATAGGAGGGGGGGAATCGTGATGGTATCGCTTAAGTGAACTAACGATGTATAAATCAGGCCTTAACACATTAAGGTTATCTCTGCGCTTATACACGCATACGTGCACTCTTGCACACACCAAACATTCCATTCTCATTTGGAATAGGGTGTCACGCATTCGCTTCTCTTCTGACTCGACTGAGAATAAGAAATAGTTTCTACACCACTTGCAATTATATATGAAAAAATCCAAAATGCACGGAATAAAAGGAATATGATCAAAACACAAGTGGTCAGTACTTCTTAATACTGAGTTACATGCTACAACAGCTTCTTACCTGGCCAGGTTTCTACATACCCCCTCCCACACACACATACACACACTTGCACACCATACCACAGTTCTCGAACAAGTCTCTGCAAATTGCTTCAGCATCGGGTGATGGTGACGCCTTGGGTTGTCTGGCACCAGGTTCCAGGACTATTTTTCCGTGGTCGTCTCTGGGAACTCTTCTTTGACGTAGAAGTTTGCTTCTTCTTTTCTTCTTCCAAATTCTGGGTTTGGTACTTAATTTTTGTCAACGTGGTAAATCTTTTCTTCTTCACCCACCTGTGGGTTTCGGACCTAGCGTTTGTTTCTCAGCTTGTCTTTGACGTCTATGCCTAAGACCTTGCTTCCACTTCTGTCGCCCAGATAACGTTCTTTGGACTCTAATCTGTCCTGCTGACTCTTCTGTCTCCCTCGTGTTCTGTTCTTCTCCCTCTCGTGGGTGTGTTCTTCTCCCCTTTTATCGTTCTCCGTTCAGTTTATATAGGGATTTAAACAAAGAATCTCCCTTGGGCCATGTATTTGGTCACGTTGCTTATCTACCATCTTGTTCACATTTACATTAACTACCCTAACTGCATTCTTCCACACAACAGCATTTACACACATTCATACACAATAACTTAGGAAACAACCACTTCTCGCCAAATGGACATAGAAAATTCCCGACGATCTCGGGGGTCAATTGCACAGGGAGATTATCTTATAGAAAGCTACGACAACGCCGTCCACACGCATTCCTGCCAGCCTGACAATAGCATCAACACAGCGCCTTACAGCAATACGGACTGAACAAAAGAAAGACCCCTGTTCTTCAAGTGTAAGAGTCTGTTTACTAAACAACTTACGCTCCGAGGTCCGAGGGGATGAATTGTCTCCCTTACTATAGGAGGGAACGTTCGAACTCGGGGATCCTCACCCCCTTCGCCGACTACTGCCGCCTTACAATTATCTACCGGACTACTTCGACCTCCATCACACAGTTCGAACATCTGCACTAGGTGAGGGTGTTACTGCTAATCGGCCAGTTACCGAATTCTAAAGCACTGAAAGCCCTTTGAGATAGATTTCGCTCCCTTGATAGACTTGCCTCGTGACGAACTACGCGGTTGTTTGAATTCTGACAATGTTTTGGCGATTGCTGTGATCAATATGGCCGCGTAAACTGTTCATGATCAGATTACCTGGCATGGTTATAGTGATAAAAAGAGATTAAAGTTATCTTTGGGGTGTGGGGATGGGGATTAGGAATCACTTGAACGGAAAGGATTTGCTTACCAAAGTCGGGCGATGTTGACGTTTGTTCACAAACGCTGGGTCATGAAACAAGAGTTCTCATTTGGCGCGCGCGCGCGCGCGCGCGCGCGCGCGCGCGCGTGTGTGTGTGTGTGTGTGTGTGTGTGTGTGTGTGTGTGTGTGTGTCTCTCTCTCTATATGCGTGCGAAATACGGGTACCCATGATGTGTGTGCGTGTGTGTGTGTGTGTGTGTGTGTGTGTGTGTGTGTGTGTGTGTGCGCGCGCGTGTGTGTGTTGTTTGAACATGATGATGTGCAACCGCACCCGCGCAAGGAAGCACACACACAGACACCAACTCAAGTGATCTTCTTTACAGTGTTTTGTATTTCAACTTTTAATATGTCAAATTATTGGAATTCATTTAGGCGGTGTACACACGCGTAACATACGATTCCATTTAACTAGCAATTACACGCGATAAGGAAAAAAAAGATCACAAACAAAAACTTACAAAATCTTAACGATAGCAAAACTATCAAAACATATACCTATCATTTTCCACTTGTTTGTTGTACATGAATAAAAAACAAACATTTTATATAAAATGCCTTATCTAAAGAGGTTGCGTATCATTCACAAAAAAGCATATAGGATAGGATCATTATTTCCAGTAACAAGACTAGTAATGCTAAAAATGACAAGGACATTTCATGATCTCCAACAGCAAGTCAAGTAATCCGAAAACTGACAACCTAGTAATAGAAGCTGTAGCAAAAAAAAAAAAAAAAAAAAAAAAAAAAACAGTAAAAAACTGAAGCAACAGCAAATCCATCACCGCATCCAGCGTCATCAACAACTGAAATAACATGAATCATCAGTACGAAGAAGAATTGAACAACTGGCAAGAAATGCAGTGAGAATGTACATTGAGTACATTGGCATCAACAAACAGAACAGCACTAGTAAGAGTACTGCCTAAACGAATGAAGCTGTGCAAACATTATGAACCGAACTGCGCAGATATTTGCATTAAGACTTACGTCATCTTGATAAGTGTAAGAAATTTAACTGAAACCAATATTGACCAAATCATCACAACTAGTACATACTGTTAAAACAATAATCATCATAACTAATATATAACGTCCACCAAAAGGACACGCATTTTTTTTTTTCGTCTGAATGTAGTTCATGTTTTTGAAATAATAGAAACTATTTTGCATTGTAAATAAAACTCTTAGACTGGCTGCAAGGATCCAAGTTCAACAGTGTTTTTGCGGACAACAACCTCTACTAAATTCTGTATCTCGCCACTGAGCATGAAAGAAAGGCATTGGGTGCTATGAACTCGGTTCGATTGTTGCATTTTTAATTGATCACTATATGATTTTTATGCGCATTTCAACAATGTAAAGCAGTTCCGACAATCCCCTGTGAACTGATTTCCAAAGACAACAGAACAACAAAACTTCAACATCATTAGAATCGTTGCATTGGTGAACATTTGCAATAAATGTAGTGTATTATATACATTCACGTTTAATATACGATTAACAGCGCACAAAAAAATGAAGAAGAAGAAACGAAGACCATACCCACAATCTAGATGTCTAGCCTTTAAGAAGCCTGTTAGTCTCTGGCAACTTCTGTGCAGCTGAAGCTAGGTAAGAAAGACTGAAACATGTACATTTAGAGAATGCTAACAACTGGTTATTTTGTATGTATTACGTTTTTGTCAGATATCAAGTTACCTACTGTACCAATCTTTCAGTCTGATGTGTACGTTCCATGCTCATGTGTATGGTTTGTTTTAATTGTTCCGCTATCTGTTAGCCAAGTCATTCCCCCCTGAAGTATACCAATACTCGAACACCAATATTTGATTTAAGTATGCATCTAATGTATGTATGTATGCATGTATATATATATATGTATATATATGCATATATATATATATATATATATATATATATATATACCACAAGAAGTAATAAAATCCACACATCCATTCCCACTCCACCGGGCTTCATTTCCTTCAAGCTTTTGCCTTTATTTTAAGGCTTCATTTTAAGGCTTTTCAGGAAGGAGTATAATAAGATGTAGATATAAAATCTTTAAAATGATTTTTATATCTACATCTTATTATACTCCTTCCCTGAAGAAGCCTTAAAATAAAGGCGAAAGCTTGAAGGAAATGAAGCCCGGTGGAGTGGGATGGATGTGTGGATCGATATTCTTGTGGTTTTAACTAAACTATGACAACCCTTGAGGATGCTCAGCAAGCAACAGGTTTTACTTCAAATATATATAATATATATATATATATATATATATATATATATATTAACTTGTTTTGTTGTTACAGTTTCTTTTGGCTTGTTGTCTTTTTGCTTATTTGCATATTAACTTTTCGGTTCAGCAGCATGGATGTGTTGATACAAAATGACAACCATAGGATTGCTTCTATTTCATTCAATGAAACAAGCCTTCAGTCAGAGAGAAACAGAACAGCAGACAGTGGCTTTTGAGATGCTTTTATCTGCTCTGTTTGAACGCCGGTGATGCTGACAAAAAATAGTTATTCCCACTGCCCCCCCACCTCTCTCTCTCTGTGTGTGTGTGTGTGTGTGTGTGTGTGTGTGTGTGTGTGTGTGTGTGTGTGTGTGTGTGTGTGTGTGTGTGTGTGTGTGTGTGAGAGAGAGAGAGAGAGAGAGAGAGAGAGAGAGAGAGAGAGAGAGAGAGAGAGAGAGAGAGAGTGTGTAATTTCATTTTTCTTTTTGTTTACAGATTCGAGTTTTTCTTCTCCTCAAGATATTCATGTGAGGGCATAAAGTTTTCCTTTTTTTTAAATTTTTTTTCACGCGATGTATATTAGACTGATTTTTAAAAAAATCATCTCACATACTCCAAATCGGGTCAAGGAATAGAACTGCACTTGAAACTTGTCTTTGTACATAAAACTGACAATTTGCGTTAATCTGACAATAAACTGGTTTCGGTCAGTGTGAACAAAGAAACTATTTTAAGAAATAAACTCGATGTCTATATTGTTATACAGGTGGATAAGTTAAAACGCCATGAAAAAAAATAACAGAAAAAAAGCACAAGAAAAAAAAAACCCAGACAGTAGTACCTCTGTAATACGAAAGTTAACGCTACGCTAGAAAATTACTGAAACGGAGAAAACATTTCGCAACTGGAAACGATTACAAAGATGCTGCAGGAAAAAAAGGGGTGGGGTGGGGTGGGGAGTGGGGGGTGTGTGTGGGGGGGAAGTTCAACGAAACTTCCCAATGAACAAACAGAAACAACAGAAAACAGGAAAAAAAAAAAGGCGGTCAGGTACATAGCTTAACATTTCTTACTTTTTGTCCGCCTACTACCACTGATGGCATACCTACCTCTCTCTCTCTCTCTCTCTCTCTCTCTCTCTCTCATCTGACATACACACACACAGACACGCACAAACACGTTATTCCTCACACACACACACACACACACACACACACACACACACACACACACACACACACACACACACACAAAAACACACACACATACTTGTTAAAAGCTCATCATACATTCAGTGAGTTTTAGAGAATTTAAAAAAAAAAAAAAAAAACGCTGCCTACAATGACTTTCAAACAAAGCGGTATTATTTACGTAATGGGTTTTAGATTCTTCCTTCGCATACAAAGAATGACAGATGCAGGCCAGGCGTTTCTGATCGAACGGTGTGAAAAACGGAACGACAGACAGACAAGTGAATAATAAATAATTAGTCATGTAATCTATAACCTGGCCAAAAGCGCAGGGGAGCCAGCGCATTTGAAGACTATAAAACTGTGTACAAAAAAACATAACCCTCCCCTCCCACTCCATTTCCCCCTCCCCCCAACCCACCCCCAACCCCGCCCCACCCACCCAAATAAAAAAAAAAAAAAAAAAAAAAAAAAAAAAAAAAAAAAAAAAAAAAAAAAAAACAAAATAAAACCGCATCCTGTACGGAATAAAATGCGAACGAAATATAGTAATGGAGAGAAAAGCTCCCCCCAAACAGGAACGAAACATGTCTTCTTGGTGGGCAACAAAATTGAAATAAATAATTTCCAGCCAAAATAAACAAAAGAATATGAAATGGAAAACGAAACTATCCCAAGGAAAACAGACCCACTGATGTCCCATGGCACTCCCATTTGTGTATGTGTTGCCATCTGCACAGTGGATCTTACACGGACTGTCCTCCAGGGAAAGTCATTATTTTCTTATGAGGTAAACAGCAACTAACACCAGTTAAAGGCTTTTCTAAACGAGGAATCTAGAGATATTTTCTCTCCTCTGGTCTGGGACTAGTTACGCCCAGTGACTATGACAAAATTCATGTGATAACGTCACTATTAATGCTAAAAAAAAGTCACTATTGATGTTTGTGTCTTAAGTCTATTTGTCATTACATCTTGTAGGCCTAAAAGGAGAATGCTGCCATGGAGAGACGAAAGTGGAGAATGGCGATTTCTGCAGGAACCAATCTCGACATCTGCTTTCTGTACGTAAAGCCATCGGGATGGTCTTGTTCGTCATGAGGTTGTGTCTTCGAATCTACGCATCCCCACTTCATATTGTAGTGGTAATAACTAGCTTGAGAAATTGCCACACTGACAAAAAGAAAAAAAGGTATTTTCCAGTTTTATGATATTCAGTTCAATGAAAGGTGAATTTCGTACCCATTAATTGCAAATTTAGAATCAAAAGATAGCAGGGCCTGTTGCTGTTGACGTCTTTATTCAAATTAACTGAACTAACAGAAGCCTGACTCACATGCTATAAAATAAATTGGTGTCGCTGTGACGATGACGTGACCAAAAAAAAAATTATGACGACAGTATGATTTAAACAAAACCTGTCGCATTGATGACAACTTTGTTGTTCATTATGTGTCACTTTTCTGACATTGTTATGAAATCAGATTTAAACTGATGAAATAAAGAAATAAAATAAGGGGAGACGTAAAAAAAAAAAATGGCTTGTAAAATTTTCAGTGGTTTAACACATATTCAGGCATATAATCTTCCTTGGATTGCTCGACAATGACATCGGCAAGACATTTACTCCAGCTACCGTCAACAGAACCAGAAATCCAAAAAAATCTTTTTGAAACATTCACCTAGTCTAATTGACACAGTAATAAAGTTGCGCAAATTTGAACTCAACTTGTCTTAGTGTTTTAAAATTACACAAGATTGCAAGAGTTTCAAAATCTTCTGCAGAGAGCTACAAAACTAACACTTTAAAAAATCGACGTGCAATTTCAACATGGTTAATATTTCGGTGTATGAAAAGGACTTACTACGATGTACACAAACAAAACTATTTGTAATATTGATGAAACTAAGGCCATAACACCTATACATAGGCAACATATTAGCAGTCCTAATTACTTCTTCTAGTAGCTGAATAAAGCCGTACTCTGATGGTTACGCATTAACTTTTTGTTTGATTAAAAGAAGCCTTTTCCAAGGTAATCTAGACTTAAAGTCTAGAAATCATGTGTTAAAAAAACTGCATATACAAATGGAAGTCACAAGATTGCAGACAGATGGAAATATCAAACTACAAACTGCAGCAACCACCGTCTACCTCTGGTTCTGCTACTGCTAACACTACCACCACCACCACCACTGTCACTGCCATTGCAAATGTAAAGATAACTACTGCTACTTTTTCGGAGAAAAAAACAACACACGTAAGTGCTTTTTTTTCATTCTAAACGTCTGGATTAGACGTAGGAAGAAGCATTGACTGTAATATTTTTTTCATAATAACTATTTGTTTTCTTAGTGTTTGTTTTGTATCTAAATCAAAGGGGAAAACTTGGAGTTGACTCTCTAAACTTTGGACCTTCACGGCAAGTTCCAGCAGATACCTCACTACCATGTACAACATCTCTCTCCGTTTGATAAACATTTGATTTTAACCTGAATATTATTATTGCTATCACTGTTGTTATAATCAGTATTATTTCTAATTTATCGTCATCATCATCATAAAGATGAAAGGATCTAGTGCATGAACGTATTGTTCTATCAACAAAATGTGATTAATTACAGAAGCAGGTTATGAATTTCTGCCCTTGTGTTTGATTTTGTTTGAGCGGGAGTTTTTGAATCTACGCTGAGCTATGAAAGTGGACCACACAGAACTCTGGACTGATAGCGGTAGCCTGCGGCATAAATGACCACATCATCATGACAAACTGTGTGGTCACCTGGGTTCGGTGCAGCGACGGGCATTGTCCTCGGTCGTTCACGCCGCCCATCTCCTTTCCAACAGTTGTGATACAGTCTTCGTATTTGTGTGTTTTCAGTGACTCACCAGTCCGGGACGTACATGATCTTTAACGCACGTATCTAGCCTTATGAGTGTTTGTGTACACGAAGGGGGGAAGGTGGTGGTGGTGGTGGAGGGTTAAGGACTAGATGCCTGTTTATCTGCTGAACTGAGAGTTGGTGGAGTGGGAGTGGGGGGAGGTCTAGTACCAAACCTTTCACAGTCCTGCCAGGGTTTGAACCGTCATCACTTGTCGGATTTCCTCGCTTAACCATACAGTCGTGTGGAGACAGTGAAAAGAACTGTTTGTTTAACCTGGGATTCCTTTTAGCAATGCATAGGATCTGGCCCACAAAAGAATGCCTACCAATATTCCTGCGTTGGTTCCCAGTTCTAATACCGTATTGTGCCTGGCTATGTTCTCTTTCCTGCCACCTATGTAAATTCTAACAATCACAGGTGTTCAAATGTAATGTCCATGACCATATTCATCTGCACTGGGCGGATATGACGTCTTCAATAAGGAAGAAAAAATCTGGTTACATGAATATGGAAGCAGAGGCAAGTCCAATGGAAGGGAAGGGGAGAAAAAACATTTTTTTTTAACCACAGGTCACGTGTCTGGTGCGACGTGTGTCCTGATGAACTGCCTGGAAGCAAGAATGGACAGACGAATTAAATGAACAAATGAAAGAAAAAAAAAAACATGTCAAATCCTCTGTTACAGTTACGTCATGTAAAACAATCACTGTTTTCAGTGCCCGCCTGATCTGCCACCAACACACACACGGACAGACCATGGACACAACCGTGTCAAACGTATGTTGCTGCGACCGATTTCCTCAGCGCGGTTGAAACTAAAGGGGTCGATCGATTGTCTGGCAGTATCACACGGCAGCCGTACAATGTGGTTCACCTCCACGAAAACCGACACAAAATGTAACACTGATGACATTGAGCATAATCCGAGGTCTGGTCGGAACCAAAGTCGTTCTATATTAAAAATTAAAAAGACCGTTTTCATCAATACATCAAAGGAACCAAATCCCTCTCGCGCGAACCCCACATTGGTAGCCTTCAAGGCCTACAACAGTTGAATATTCATTACGCTATACTAAGCGAACTTGCAGAGGGCGCTTTTCCAGAATATAACAATCAAAACATGGGAAGAAAGACCTTTGACACACTAGATTCGAAATTGAGTGTCATCTAGTTTCTCTGCCACGTCCCTTAGTCGTGGAAACCTGACCTCAGTCGGACTGCGCTATCGTAACAGGCAACGCTGACTACGTGCCAGACACAAGGATTCATCATGCCACATTCTGCACTGTGTGACGGCACCACACAGTCCATCGGCCCCTTAAAATGTCGTGTCTGTGAAATCTGTGTGAGGCACCATCTGCAGAAGGATAGTGTTTGGTCTGTGTAGCCTGTGGAAAGCAGAATCTGCACGAGGATAATGTTGTGCCTGTATGATCTGTGTTGGTCAGAGTCTGTTAAAGTATACCCTTCTGTCTGCACAGACTGTGTAAGGCAGAATCTGCGTAAACATTACTTATATCTATGATTGTAGGTACTATTATTGTGACGGGATAGTTTTGTGTGTGTGGCTTTGGAAAGGGATAACGGCATGGATATGTTCAATGCATTCTGATGTTAGAGAGAAAAATTATTACATCTTTTTTTTTTTTTATTCGTGATGGTTCTAGGTCTCTGTGAAATCTCATTATTGTGCGATATTAAAAAAACCAGACAATTACTAGCAGCCTGTCCATTATCATCATGTTTCATCATGTCATGTAAGTTGTGCACTAACACCCCTTCGTCCTCTCCCTCTGTTTTCTTTTCTTTTATCCTCGTCTGTGGCATCAGTCGAACGTGGAAATTTCTCAACAGTGAATATATCAGCATTCAACAACAAAATGGGCAACAGGAAATAGATTTTACATTCACCGCAACCAACGGTAGCATGAAATGCTTGTGAATAATATTTTCCATATCTTTTCAACAAATGAGTGACCGGCATAAATCTTCAACACACACACACACGCGCGCGGTGCACGCACGCACGAACACACACACACACACACACACACACACACACACACACACACACACACACACACACACACACGCACGCACAGAGCATATCCTTTTACGTTTCAAACCACACACACACACACACACACACACACACACACACACACACGCACGCACAGAGCATATCCTTTTACGTTTCAAAGACCACACACACACACACACACACACACACACACACACACACACACACACACCGCTCAAATGTACACAAGCGCCCACACCCCATTTTTCGGCAGGAAAACAAGGCAGAGCCACGAACCGCTCTCAGATATCGGAATACTGAAGGTTATCCAAACCCGTGCGCGGACCATTCTCCAGCCCATCGTGCTCATTGAAGCCGCTGTCCGATTTGACATGACCGTTCAGGGCGGGCTTCCCTTTGTCCCAGCTTCCCGCCGAACCCTCGCCTTGCTGGTCGAAGGACGGGTGTGGGCGGAGGAGGGCTGGCCCTCTTGCCCCTCCGACCCTTCCTGGCCCTCCCGCTCATACTCCTGCAGAACCATAGCCAGGTGGTTGATGTGCATACCTGGGTTGTCGTCGTCGTAGAGTTCCAGGTACATCTCTTGCTCCTCCTCCTTGTCCTTCTCCTCGGAGCCCGGGGAGGTGTTGTCCACCGCGTTGTCGTCCAGAGAGTCGGTGCTGTTGAGACGGGAGTTTTCTTTTAACCGACGATCAATGAGGATGAGGATGATGAAAATGATACTACTGGGTTTTGCTTTGGTCAGACACGACAAGACAGGACTGTACACTGAGCCTCCCTTCATAAGATATCCCAAGTCAACTAGGCCCGACAGATACAGAAACCTGCGGTATTGGCCATGAAATTTGAACAACACTTTCAAAGTCGCGTTTTTTTTTTAAATGGATGAAACTTGACTGTATGGTTCCAGTGTTCCCATTTCAGCTCGTTACATTAACGAGCCGGTCGAAACTGAACACGCACGCACGCACGCACGCACGCACACACACACACACACACACACACACACACACACACACATAGACCCGGACCTTCCAGTCCGCATGTCCGGACGTTCCAGTCCGCACTAAAGCGGCTGGTGGGTTTGTTTCATTTTAACTCTTTCAAATTTTGCGATACCGGACTGTTGAATTTTCGAAAACAAGCTGATATAAAAATCACTTCGAACTGACCATCACGATATTCCATCGAAGTTAACTATGATGATATCTTTACAAACCTTCCGACGGCATTAAAAAAAAGAAATAACTCACGGATACGTCTTGCACAATTTTGCGTCCATCTAGATGCGGTTATCAGAAAGGAGTTGAAAACTTCACGCACGCACATGCAGACACACGGGTTGAAAACTTCACGCACGCACATGCAGACACACCAATATGGATATAATTACAAGAGACAAAATCAGCTTTTATTTATCAACTCCTAAAGCCTAGCTCACTTGTCTTCTGAATCCACCCCAGCCCTGTTTCATCTCTTTGCTGCCTGTGACTGGTTAATCCTGATTATCAGTCAGCATGGAGGGACTGTATTAGCCCACCCACCCCCCTCTATCTCCCTCCCCTGACAGCTCCCCTCTCCGAGTCAAAGGTCAATAATTCTTCATTAACTACAGACCTGAAGACGTCTGTCTGATCGTCACTGGCAATGTTGAAGCCCAAGGGCACAGGCCACTCTGGTCCAAACGATCAGCAGGAAAAAAAAAAAAACCCTCGTGCCCAACGCCTGTGATCCCTAAGAGGCCGCTTGGATCAACTTACGCCACCTCACAGCCCAGAACGAGCCAGCATGTCTTGCATGCACTCAACCCTACCCTCTCGTCTGGCGTTGGGATGATGGCAGTCGCGGTAAATGGCATGACTCCGCTTCCCTAAGGATTCAGGTCTTCTGTGGGGTGCCAACGATGTGACGATGGATATTGTCATAGGGCAACAGTCGGCTTCCATGAGTACTGGCCGTTAGTACACGTGGATGCGGAGAAATATCTGACGATAATTGCCTCCATACCTGACAGTTTAAAGATGCTGCACAGTCTTGGTTTGCTTGAACGGTACTGTGTTGCAGCGTACTGTCATATGTCAAACTAAACTGAATTGCACTGCTTCAATTGCTCTGTATTATGAATGTGCGGCGTTACTTTACTTATTGCACTGCATCTACTTCTTTATTACGGCACCGCAGATTACTTTTAGGAGTGAAAGTCAGGCAGATAACTACAGAAAGAGCACACAGTCATAGCCCAGCCCCACCCATTAAAAACTGTTTTCATTTTATCTGTGTGTCGCTCTATTCATCTACCTGTTTATCGATTGTTTAAGAATCACTCGATATATTCTAAAGTGGCAAATACTTACTCGAGGCGATCGACGAACACTGGTTTCACATCTTTGCCAAACAGCGGGTTTTCACTGAAAACAATATTTAAACTTTCAAATACAATCTGTTCTTCAAAAACAATATAAAGCTGATATGCGGCATAAACACAATAAACAGTCCTAAACACACACACACACACACACACACACACACACACACACACACACACACACACACACACACACACTAACTAACAAACTAAAAACAACATACACACACATGCGCGGATGTATGCAAGCATGCAAATATACACACACACACACACACACACACACACACACACACACACACACACACACACACACACACACACGCACGCGCACGAGTGCGCACGCACGCACACATGCCAAACAGAACAAAGAACATGAACGCACGCGCACAATAGACGCTCTACACATTGTAAACACTTCACATTGTGTTCTAATGTTGCTTCAGAAGACCGATTTTTGTAGACATTCATTGTCAAAAGGCACGCTCCATAACATTGATTTCAAAATTGTTGTCAAAATCATGTACTTTTTTAACATATAGAAATGTATTTTTTTTGCAGCATTTTGATTCTTTATTTAAATACACAGCCACAGAAACATTTCTTGTTTGAAGCCTCCTTGAGACATTAAAGTCGTTGTTGCTTATGACTGATCGTTTACAGAGCGTTTCAGGAAATAAAACATGTAAAGATGTCAACAGGATCTTTTTCCATCTCTCACTCATTGCAAGTTTATTTTCAATGTAACCGTCGATGTCAAGTTGTTAAAAAAACCTGTCTAAAACCACGTGTCGTGTAAAGACGCTGAAACAAGCCAGCGAGCTCATGAAACACAAACGAAAACACACCAACCCACATAGCACTGATGACAACTTACGCAGCATAATACTTGTTGGTGCCCGGAGGAACGTAACTATTGCTGTCTTCCGGCCTGGCGACTGCAACAGAACGAACCCACCACGCTATGACATGCATCCATACCCCCTCCACTTCCTTCTGTCGAATACATCAGTTCAAACCTGGTCCAAATATCGGTCAAATTGCGCCATTTTGAACAGGTAATGACGGCAAACAGTAAACAAGTGGGGTAGTCTTTGCTCCCATAAGGAAACCTAACACAGAGTAACTTTTATTCAAGACTGGCACAGCCTTTTAAACTTGAATAAGGCTCAAGATTGCCCCCTACATTTTATACTATTTGCATAATATCTGTAGTTTTTCAGCAACTTTTTTCCTCCCCACACTTTCGTTTGGTTTCCTTTACTACTCTTCGCTGGCTGCTTCGGGGGTGCTATTGGATTCTTTTTTTGCACCCTTGGTGGTGAGAACACCACGGTATTATGGACTGTGGTGTGTCTCTATTTGACGCCAGGAGCGCAGATACAGCCAGCCGTGTCTCCCTGATGAGTTTCCGACCCACGGACGAAAAGGCCTCGGAGCAGGCAATACAAATATATCTGCCCTTTAAAAGGGATTGCGATGGTTCCCTTATGCAGCCAGTGAAGAGTTTTCATATTTTTAATTTTCTTAATTTCATGTTCCCAGTTTTTACATCTTCAACCTCCTGCCGCCCCCCCCCCCCCCCCCCCCCCCCCCCCCCCCCCCCCCCCCTTAAGTTCAAAGTTTTGCCAAGTCATTACTATGAAGACAATTTAGTTGTTGGCCTGCGCTTGCTTTTCCCCCCCACTATAGATTGTTCGTCTTTGTATTTGTCGGACTTTATTCAAGTTTAAAAGGCTGTGCCAGTCTTGAATATCTTCTTTCCACTGAAATTATGGAACGACATGCAAAAGCTATTGATCTCAATCAATATGCACCTTTTCTGAATGATTTTTATTTGTAAACATTATTCAATTTCAACTTACGGTGATGATTCCAAATACTCAGATTTTAAGGATAAAGGCCTTTGAAACATTTCTCATTTAAACTGTAGAAAATCCACTTAACTCAGATCTAACCTAGTCGTCAGGAACAGAACGGCATAAATAAAACGAAAATTAGTGTTTGGAGTTAGGGGCGGAGGAAAGAAAACACCGAATGATGTTGCTTTTTGTAGCAGGCTTCGTTACAAAGTTTTTTTCGTTTCCTATTTACTGCATATTCCAGAACAAATATGTGGGAATAAATGACATACTGTGTACTTGTTAAAAACACGCAGATAATGATTACAATAATTTTCTTCGTCAGGGAGACCGTGAATCTATTCACAAAGTGCAAGTGGGCATATGGGTCCGTGTATGCGAGTATATGCTGTGCATGCGTTTGTGTGTGTATGGACCCAGTAATAAAATATACGGACTGTACCCTTATATGCAGAATGATAAATGATTAGCGAGTGGTCCTACTAGGCCTGCTTGCATGTAGGAGTCCGCACTATAAACAGTCGGATTACAGAGTGAGAGATAAAAACTGCACACACACACACACACACACACACACACACACACACACACAAAGAGGAAAGAAAAAAACAGGCTCCCTCACCAAAAGCAGAGGTTGTCGCTGCTCGCAACCTTCTTCGGTACCTAGCAGAAACATACACATAAAATCATTTCATTATCGCCACCTAGTAGAAACACACACACACACACACACACACACACACACACACACACACACACGCACAATTAGGTCACCACCGATAGTTTATAGGAACAAACACACAGATAATAGAGAAGATAATTATATCACTATGGCAGCAAAGTGTCTGAATACAGCTATGTCTTCTTTTCTTGTTTTTTTTTTCCCTAGTGTTAGTGTTTCATGTTTGTCCCCTCACTACTCATGTTTTTCCCCCCGAGTCTTTCCTCCTCCTTTTTATATTTACCTTTTCTTCGAAGACCAGAGAGAGAGAGAGAGAGAGAGAGAGAGAGAGAGAGAGAGAGAGAGAGAGAGAGAGAGAGAGAGAGGAGGAGGAGGTATAATACAGGCAAAGAAGTAAAAGCATTTTCTATAAGTTATGTAAATCAGTAAGCAAAACAGCGAATCAGTCAACACTGTTGACGATACGTACGAAAATATTCAGTCAACAATCAGCCAACCAACCAATCCCTCAGATCAAATAATCCTCAGAGTATCTTTCGTATTCTACCCTCACTATGAGCTGGATGCCAAACCTTGGATATGGACTTAAAAGAGTGGTGAAAATTACTCAGATGCAGAGAGGATGAAAAAGTATCTTTGCCTTTCGCTAGCCAGAGTATGAAAGTCATTCACCTTTTCCTGTTGATCTTATTGGCGCTCTGTGCGCCTCCAGCTCACAGTCAGACTATCTGTTCGGCAAACATCGCTCATGATAGTGTCAGTCTATCAACTTCGAAGCACACACGCGATGGTTCGCGGGTAAGCAAAGGCTACGTAGAGGCAGTGGACCGATCTCGCTGAACTGAAGACAATGACCGTGGTGCCAGGAAGTGGTAGGTGACCTCCGCGAGTGAGCCGGATTTCGAGAAGTATCGGTAAATCATGGCGAGATTCATATCTTTTTCCTCTACATCTTTAGAATTACGTAGCAGAAAGAAACACACGGGCCGGACAACTGGACTGTAGAAAGTCTTCAGAGAAGACGGCTTTCTTTAAAGAAACATTTTGGCCCTTTATACTTTACTCTGCGCCTTGGCTGTATCAAGGTCATGACCCTTGAATGTCTTTCTACTGTCACCTTTTTTCATCATGGCGCTGCCGTGGTTTGAACCTGTAACTCATGGATAGTCGGACGCCTGAAGGCTAAGTCGCCTTCTGGTGAATGTCTTACCTACACAGCCATAAGTTATCAGCTATAATTAGGGAAATTTAAGCCTTACAAATTGTGTTTTACATTCAGTAAGAGAAGATTCCCTTCATCACAAATACCCAACTTACGAAGCATCTCCTATTTATATTGGAAAAAATCCATTTTTTTTTACATTATTGCAGACAGATCCGTTGAAGTGGCTGTAATTTGTTGTCTATGTGTGCCACTTCTGTGGTGTAACTTTCTTGTATTAATCTTCAGCCAACACACACACACACACACACACACACACACACACACACACACACACACACACACACACACTTCAACTTGGAAAGAGAAAGGGACAGTTAAAAACAGCTGGACCCACCGTCGGATGGTATTGATGAGAACGACTATAAGGACGATGCAGATGATGGCCAGGACGATGGCGACGACGATGAAAGCAATCTCCAAGTCACGGTCATCGTCCTCGGGTTTCTCCACAAGGACTGGCTGTAAACGTCACAGGCAGAGAGGTTGATGACGGGGACAATGGATAATGGTGAACCACACACACACACACACACACACACACACACACACACACACACGCACACGTACTTGCACTCTCTCTCTCTCACCCCCCCCCACACCCTCTCTCACACACACACACACACACACACACACACACACACACACACACACACACACACACACACGCACACACACTTGCACTACTATATTAGTGGCACAGACTATGTTAGCTGAGTATCCGGAGCCACACCGCGCGCGCAAGTTAAAGCTTAGATCAGACATCTGTGTCTATTCCATGGAATCCTGTCCCGTCATGTTTATTTTAAAGCTTTTCTCACTCAATCTCTATTCCATGATCAGTCACACCGGCTTTATTTATTTTCTCACTCAATCTTATTTGATCAGTCACACTGGCTATCTTGCATCGTCAACAAAGTGATGACAGTGATCTGCATCTGTCCGTCGATCCGGATCTGTGCCGAACTTCAACGGGTCAGTCCCTGGGCCACTTTCCGTCTTTTTTTTTTCTTCATAAAGTTCCGTTAAAATTAGATTCGTAGGTCCTGCGTAATCTTACGTTAGACAAATAAACAGACATGGATCATAGAACAATAATTTTCATGGCGGAGGGAACGATATGCACAGCAACGTTTCACTTGTCAAGTCTGTCCCACGCCCTGTGCACATATCTATTATTATTATTATGTTGGTATAATCATTATTAATATCATCATTACTATTACAATTATCACTAGAGGGTTTATGTTTGTCTTAGAGCAAACATGGGAGGATTCCCCCTTAACACACACACACACACACGCGAGCGCGCGCGCGCGCACACACTTATGGTTTGCACTTCCGGTTCGTTATTATAACGTACATGTTGCAAATATAATGTTATGTAAGTGTTCTGAATATCATTCCGGTCTGTCCAACCGTTTCTGAGTTATTCAAGTTTTAAATTGGCCGTTTTTGGCCGTTTTTTGGCCATATCTCGGCCAAAAATCGGCCAACTCATTAAAAAAAAAAAAAAGCCATTTGCACATGCCCACAATGCCCTGCAACTTTCCCGAAAATTCAACGCGATTGGATGAAAAAAGGGTAAGAGAAAGAGAAAAAAAAAAAAAAAAAAAGAAAAATTTTAAAATAACAATAGTATTTCCCCCAGAGAGAGCCTTATGTTTGCCTCAGAGCAAACATGGGAATTCTCCCTTCAAATCACTTGATGAAACTTGCCTATCTATGTTCACCGTCGAAAATTACATCTATCCACCATTACTGGTAAACGTTGATGCATATTTACCAAATAACGGTTTTTAACTGTCAAATGTGAAATTTACTGTATGAAACTAATGTTTTCATGTGTTCAGCGCTCAAAGTTACACATCTAGCCACCAATTTTAGTCACAATTGATTCTTATTTGCAAAATAACGGTTTTTAACGGTTTTTAGATGTCGGATATCAAAATTGCTCTCGTAAACTTAAATATTCATGTTCAGCGTTCAACGTAACATCTAATCAGCAAGTTTTGTTAAGATTGATGCATATTTGAAAAATAACAGTTTTTTTTTTACTGTCGAAGTGTTTTGTAACATAGATACTCTTAATCAGCATATCAAATTACATACATCCACCAATTTTGGTTGAGATAGCTTCAGAAATGAAAAATAACGGTTTTTAACGGTTTTTAACTGTCGAAGTGTTTTGCAACACAGATTTTTTTAAATTAGCATATCAAACTGCATAAGCAACCAAAATTTGGTTTCTGTTACTTTGTTAGTCTTTGAGCTATTAAATATTCAAATTTCGCCTTTTAGAGCGTACCTAAATTTGCATAAATTTAAATAACTGCCAAAACCCTTTCAGATATCAATACCAAACTCCTTTCTGCACTGGGCCATAGCTACAGGAACATTTTCCGTAGATTAGTTTTGTGACGTCATTTCAGGTTTTGCTATTCCGTAAAAAACAAACTGAAATTGACCAGTGACACTGTCAGGCACTTCCGGTTTGCACTTCCGGTTCGTTATTATAACGTACATGTTGCAAATATAGTGTTATGTAAGTGTTTCTGAATATCATTACGATCTGTCCAACCGTTTCTGAGTTATTCAAGTTTTAAATTTGTCCGTTTTGGCCGTTTTTTTTTTTGGCCATATCTCGGCTAAAAAAAAACGGTCAATTCATTTAAAAGTTGCCATTTGCACATGCCCACAATGCTCTGCAACTTGCCTGAAAATTTTCAACACGATTGGATGAAAAAAGGGTAAGAAAAAGAAGAAGAAGAAAAAAAATTTTTACAATAACAATAGTATTCCCCCAGAGAGGGGGAATCCTAATTAGGAATGTACAAGTTTAGTCTTTCTTACCTAGCTTCAGCTGCACAGAAGTTGCCAGAGACTAACAGACTTCTTAAAGGCTAGACGTCTAGATTGTGGGTATGGTCTTCGTTTTTTTTTTATTGTTAAAAATGGATTAAAATGTAAGCATAAAATCACTTGAGGATCACTTGAGTTGGTGCCTATGTGTGTGCTTCCTTGCGCGAGTGCGGTTGCACATCATCATCAAACAACACACACACACACACACACACACACACACACACACACACGCACACACATATCATGGTGCTGCTAACCAACAACAATTTGAAAAAAAGTGCTCAACCAAATGGGAGCGACATCTGTTAAAAGTTGGATTAAAATGTAAGCATAAAATCAACAGCGCTGTTTCTTGCTGGTGCAGTCGTCAGGATATGGCGGGTCAGTGCTGTCAGTGTTTTTATAGGTGTTCGCTGTTTGCCATCACGTGCAGTCAGTGTTTTTCATGTGTTTTTTGATTTCCTGTTCACTGATAGGAACTTCCATTTGTGTCTGCAATTGTTAACCATTTCTATCATGGTGTTTAGGGTTGCTAATTGTAGTTTGCGTAATATCATATATTTTTCTGTTAGACATAAATTACATCTTTTAGAAATGTTATTATATGATGCAGCTCTTTTTAAGATTTTCAAGGACGGACCGATGCATACTATACACTAACATCTCGCATCAAGGTGGACTGTCTGCTGTGAAACACTTCATGACCCAGAGTTCCTTGAAAGTTGACACAACTACTATTTTTACGCTTGACAGAGCTTGTCTTAACCCTCAACACTTTTGAGTTCGGCGATGAATTGTACCAACAGACAAAGGGAGTTGCAATGGGGACACGAATGGGTCTATCTTATGCTTGCCTGTTCATGGGCTACGTTGAATCCCGAATCTTCTCACAATTTCTTGGACACTTACCAGAAGTCTTTAAAAGATTCATCGATGATTGCTTTGGCATATTCACGCTCCCTAAGCAAGAACTTCTTGACTTCATTCAGTTTGCGAACAACTTCCATCCATCCCTCAAGTTTACCTATGAAATTTCTGACTCGTCCCTTGTTTTTCTCGACATACTTATCAACATCCAGAAAGACTCACGATCCCTCCATACGACAGTACATTATAAACCAACAGATTGTCATTCGTACCTTTTCTTCTCATCCAGCCACCCACCTGCATCGAAAGACAGCCTCCCTTTTTCCCAGTTTCCGAGGCTGCGCAGACTCTGTAGCTCAGACAGGACTTTTGTGAAAGAGGCAACAACAACCATGGCTACTTTTTTCACTGCCAGAGGTTACGCTTTAGCCTTGACACAATCAGCCCTGGAACGAGCCAAGTCAAGTCCAAGTTGCCAAGCTCTCTAAAAGCAAAGAAGCGGATGCTGCAGAGACGGGACCGATGCATACTGACTTTGACCTACCACCCACACAACGTACCCGTGACAAACATTCTATGTCGCAACTTCTTCTCGATCCTTAGGAACGATCCAACACTGAAAGATACATTCAACCAACCACCACTTGTGGCTTTCAAGTGGGACAAAAGCCTTGGTGACCTTCTTGTGCATGCTGCCTTCCACTCTACGCACACCCCTCTGCTCAAGCTTGCAATTTCCCTTGCAAGAAACCTAAGTGTAAAACCTGTACTTTTATTAACCCTGCAACAACTATCCAGGCCCCATCAGATCATAAATTTCAGGTGAAATCCCATTTCACAGCCAAACTCAAAATGTTGTCTTTGTCCTGACCTGTACCTTGTGTGCCATGATGTATGTAGGAAAAACATACAGATCACTCAATGATCGCTTCAAAGAACACAGGGACAACATCCTGACAGGAAAAGATATACCAGTGGCAAACCACTTCACTTCTGAACACCATAACCAGTCGCACATCAGAGTGGCAGCGCTTTGGTGCAATGAACAAAAAGAGGGCCAATACCGCAAATTCATGGAAAGCCAGCTAATACAACGCCTTGGCACTTTTGAGTCCTTATGGACTCAATGTCAGGGAATAAACTTGTTTATCTCAAACTGCAAACCCCCCCTTCCCCTCCTGCTTCCCCCCCATGTTCTATACTATGTTCTATACCATGTTTTCCTTACCACCACCCCCCCCCCTTTCTCTGTAACCACCACCCAGATGGTCCTCTCCCTCCCACCTTTCCCCCCCACCCCCTCTTTGCCCCACTCCCTTTTTTGACCATATTAACACACAGTTCCCCCCCCCCCCCCACCTTTTTGGCTGAACTGTGGTCACAAGAAACCTGCCAGCTTCCCCTACAACCTCAACACTTCACTTCGTGACCAAGAGCTTACAGCACGAAACGTTGATGCAATCTCTGAAAGGTACCTTTTTTCTTTACCTTTATATTTTCAAGGTTTTCCAGGATATGTTGTAGTCTATTTTTTGAGTTTCCAATATATTTACTCAATTCTGTTTGATTTTTGTACCTTTCTTTATGAAATGACTGTTTGTGATTTGCATATCTAGTTTAAAATTGGTTGTCGGTGATATCTATATATGTTTCTTCAGCGTTCTCTCTGATGTTACAGTGGCTTGATATACAATATTGCTGTGAAGGCATTTATTGTTTAGAGGGCACTGTTCTTTCTTGGTACAATTGCAAGATTTCCTTTCTTCACCCTCGTTTGTCTCTGTACTGCTTTTCATTTTGTTGATTGAATCAATGATGTTTTTGAGATTCAGCATACATGAGTATGATAATTTGACATTGTGCCTGTTAAATATCTTGAACAGCTTGTGCTCTTTTGGGAAAGAAGATGTCAGAATTTTAATTCTTTCCCCACGTTTGTTTCAACTCTTCCGTCGTATGGGGGGTTTGTACCATATGATTTCCTTTTTCCTGTTCTTCTTGTGTCTGCTCATATCATTTCCTGGGTCATAGTGTAATTTATAGTTGTAGCCACTTTGGTGTAACGCTTCTTGGTACTCAGCTGCAGTATTATTAAATGCTGTTTCATTACATGACAGATTAGATAATCTCTTGTTTATGCCTCTAGGTATTGTTTTCAGTATGGAAGGTAGGCGATTACTTTTGATGTTTACATAAACAGGTGTGTCATTTGGTTTTTAATATGGTTTAAATATGTGTTGGTTGAGGAGGTCTAACGTAATGTCTAAATAATTCACTATCTTTTGTTTTTGCTTCTTCTGTGGTGATTTTTAAAAATTTTGGTCGTGGAAGATTTTGCACAATTCCTTTTTCTTATTTTCAA
>JADBJO010004438.1:51466-68966 GCA_016801955.1 Conus betulinus | reverse complement strand
TGGAAGAAGGGAACTGCGAAAGTTAAGTTGATAGTAATGTAGAAAGAAGATAAGCAAAAGTTAACACGATGGTTATGTAGAAATGAGTTTCAAAACGACGTGACTGAGGGGCGAAAATGAAGCACATCTTAAAAAGACAGGGTGTTAGTTCGTCAGACGATACAGACAAACGGATTACAGGACAAGACACAATGCATTTCGACCTCTTGGGTCTTCCTCAGTCCAAAACAAACAACATTAGGGCAATGAAAACGAAGAACGAGCAACCACTTACCTTCTCATATTCGCGCGCAAAATCCGTTTATGAGGAGATAAATGGTTACAGGACGAAACACAAAGCATTTCGATCTCTTGGGTCTTCTTCAGGCAAAAACAAAAGACATTTTGGACAATGAAAACGAAGAATGAGCAACCACTTCTCTGCTCATTCCCGTGCAAAATCCGAATATGAGAAAATAAGTGGTTGCTCGTTCTTCGTTTTCATTGTCCTAGATGTTGTGTTTTTGCCTGAAGAAGACCCAAGAGGTCGAAACGCATCGTGTTTTGTCCTGTAATCTGTTTGTCTGTATCGTCTGGCGGAACTTACACCCTCTCTCTTTCCAAAATTAGATGTAGAAATGAGTATGAAGAGTAATCATGTTGATGCTAATGTAGAAACGAGTATAAACAGAAATCACGTTGATGCTATTGCACAAATGAGTATAAAGAGAAATTATGTTAATGGTAATGTAGAAATGAGTATAAAGAGAAATCATGTTGATGCTAATGTTGAAATGAGTATAAAGGGAATCATACTTCCAGAGCTCGCTGGCCGGGACAATTTCTCCTGAGGGCTTCCGCCGCGCGTGGATGTACATGTCTGTCCTGAAACATCAACATAGTGCTGTGTTCAGTTTTTGTTTGACTATCACATTCACGGCCCAGCGAACAACACAAAACATCAACATAGTGCTGTGTTCAGCTTTTGTTTGACTATCACATTCACGGCCCAGAGAACAACACAAAACATCAACATAGTGCTGTGTTCAGTTTTTGTTTGACTATCACATTCACGGCCCAGAGAACAACACAAAACATCAACATAGTGCTGTGTTCAGTTTTTGTTTGACTATCACATTCACGGCCCAGCGAACAACACAAAACATCAACATAGTGCTGTGTTCAGTTTTTTTTTTTAATTATCACGTTCACAGTCCAGCCGACAACACAAAATTCCCCAGGGCCGTAACTACACCGGAAAAAAAAAGTTCCACTTCAAAAGAGGCAAAGAACACAGAGAATATCAAGAAATATGCATCAAGTAATAACATGATAAACAAATGACTTCTTTAATGAGGTAAAACTAGGCTACGGCCCAGCCCTTTTGTTTGAATTTCACCCCCAGTTAACTAACATGCGTAGAACTACATAAATTAAAACGCATCCCGTGCAAACAGAAACACATAACAAACCGTGTGGGCAAAACAGACTCTGGACACTGGACAGCTGGGCTACATGTGGTGTGTCACTCCGGACTGAGTGTAATCTCACTGACTAGTCCCCCAGATTTCTACAAAATGTTGGTAACTCAAAGCATTTGTAATGAGATAAAAAGGCGGTGAGACTTTGTAGAAGAATGACAGTAAAAGAGGGCACAACAAGTGTGAATAAGGACAACTGACGACAAGAAAGAAAGACACAAATTACAGTCGAAGAGAATAACAGAGAAAATTACTATTACAGGACTTCCAGACGGTTGGGGTTATAGCCTGCATTGTAAAAGTCAAAGGCATTTCCATAATGGTCAAGAAGTAAAAGCAACAGCAGCAGCAGCAGCACAAAGATATGAAGCAAAAGCACCAGTATCAGGAACAGCAGCAGCAAGAGTAGCAGAAGTGACAAAAACAGCAACAGTAGAAGTAGCCGTAGCAACAGCAGCAGCAGCGGAAATAGCGGCAATAATGGTACACTCTTTGTCGCAACAGCATCATCAACATAAGTAGTAGTAGTAGTCACTGCAGCGTTATTAATACCAACAGCAGCAGCAACAGCAGGTAGTAGTGGCAGCAGCAGCAGCAATAGAAATAAAGAAGCATTTGCAGTCGCAACAATAGTAATACTGGAGACAGTAGTAGCAGGAGGCAGCAGAAGAGCAGTAGCAAGATTTGTTTGTAACAGCAGCAGCAGAAAAAGACTCAGCAGCCCTAACAAGACTTTTTGTAGTCTAACAGCAGGAACTGTCGCTGATGCGGTGGTAGTAAGAGACAGGAACAATAGTAGAGTAGTAAACAACGGGAGTAGCAGCACCAACTGTAAAAACAGCAACAGCCGCTCTAGTAGTAGTAAATGCAGCAGTAGTGTTACGTTTGTTGCGGCAGTGGTAACAGTAGAGGCGGCAGCAGTACTAGATGGCTAGAAGTGGTTAGAGTAACTGCAGCAACAGTCACAACAGCGACAGGCTGAGTAGCAGCAACAGCAGCAGTAGACTGTTACTGGTGTTGTGCAAGTGGTGGTGGTGATGACAGTAGCAGTAGTAGTAACAATAGCATATCAGTAGCAGCAGCAATAGTAGCAGTAGCAGCAGCAGAATAGCAGCAGCAACAGTAGTAGGCTATCATTGAAGTAGTAGCAGCAGCAGGTGTAGTAGTAAGCTAGAAGTGGTAGTAGTAGTTGCAGCAGCAGTAGGTACAATAGTAACAGCAAAAGTAGCAATACAAGTAGGTTGGTAACGGTAGCAGCGGCAGCAGTAAGAGGTTGATAGTGGGGTAGTAGCAGCAGCAGCAGCAGCAATTACAGGCTAGTAGTGACAGTAGTCGTAACAGCCACTGCAGCTGAAGTCGGCTAACAGCGATAGCAGTAGCAGCAGCAGCAGCGGTTGCGGGCTAGCAGAGGTAATGAAGGTAACAACAGTAGCAATCGCAGCAGCATCTGCAACAGTAACAGGCTGGTTCAGCAGTAGACTAGCAGTGGTTGTAGCAACAGCAATAGTAGTAGGTTAGCAATTATAGTAGAGAGCAGCAGTAGCAGGCTGCTTGTGGTAGAAAGAGCAACGGCAACAGCAGCGGTAGGCTACCAGTGGTAAAGGTAACAGCAGCAGCATTTGACGAAGCAGTAGAAACTGTATTCCAGTCCGCAATGTTGTTGCTCACCTGTTTGGCTCTGCTGTGCCACTGATGGTGATGTGGGTGGCTATCTTGTCGGCGATGATATTCAGGTCTAGAGCATCGCCCAGTTGGCTGCACAACATCAACCACATTCTCCTTCACGTGCCCATTCATTCACTACACAGCATCGTTTTTATTTCTTTAATCACGAGTACTGACCGTGAAATGAATTATCATTATCATGACGTATGAAAGGAAACCGACTTAAAACATCAGTTAGAACAAGGCACACAGCTAGGAACCCCACCCTTCCACAGCTGCTAAGCGGGATTACCAACTCATGCTTTTCTTAGCTCAGCCGATGACGGATGCCAGATTTACATGTACTGTTTATGACCCAGAGCCTACATTCAGAGGACAAGAAAGATAAAAATGGAACAATGAAGGCCTACACACATAAAGTGCGAAGACTTAACTTTAAAATCGAACCAGGTCCTGCAGCTAGGGGCCCGATCAAAAACGTTCAAGTGAGATCAATAAAAGATGTGGTTTTCCGCCCACAACAATCCGATCAGGTGGTACCAACTGGTCAATGCCGCCAGCTCTCCCGACCAATCGCCGGGAAGTTTACAGAATTCGACAAATCACGAAGCCCAACATATGAATAAAAGAGACAAAGTTGAAAAAAAGACGCAAGTGTATACTTATAATTCAGTTTCTTTCCGTTGAAAATGCAACTGTCTTAAAGGACCAGATATCAGTCTTGTTGATCATGTTCAGCCAACATTTTTTCCTTATACACTAAAAGCAGTAACGCCTCTGATTGGTAGGAAGATCCGGCGGCATTTCTATTCTCTAATATCATGTGATGACTTTTATGGATGCTGCTGCAGTTAAACTCTCTTGTGCGACATTTGTGAGATTTCCAGTTTGCGATAACGTATTACATACCAAGCGATTCATCACATGGTGCCAGCTCTCCTTAAAAAGTTGAAAATGTGAATGAAGCTATGACTGATATACATATGTAAGGGTGTGAAAGAAATGGTGATATATCCACATTTTTTTCCCTCGCCAAGAATACAATTCATAATCTCTTGACAAAAGCGAAATTCTTTCAATTTATTTCCTGTCAACAGATTATCTTCTCTGATGGAAATAAATGTGGATATTGTCGAAGAAAGAATGTGATCAATGTATGTGATAAGACTGTGAAAGAAAAGTGTGCCCAAGCGTGTGTGTGTGTGTGTGTGTGTGTGTGTGTGTGTGTGTGTGTGTGTGTGTGAGAGAGAGAGAGAGAGAGAGAGAGAGAGAGAGAGAGAGAGACAGACAGACAGACAGACAGACAGACAGAGAGAGAGAGAGAGAGAGAGAGAGAGAGAGAGAGAGAGAGAGAGAGAGAGACAGACAGACAGACAGAGAGAGAGAGAGAGAGGGAGGAGAGGGAGGGAGAGAGAGAGAGAATCGCCGTCAGTCTGCGATAAAAGAGATGCCTTTAAAAGTTGAAAAACAGTTTTGCACAGCCATTTCAGTTCAATTGACTTCAATCCCACGAGCGGCGATTATGACCAGTCACAAGTTGCCTCATGACGATCTGATGAGGACTGCTCCCTATTGACTGCCAGTGTTGGGGCTGCAACAGGATGAAGCTGGGTGTGGCTGTGCGTGAAAAAAGCCAGAATGAACAGCGCGGGAGTAACACGACCGAGAGGGTATAAAGGAGACAGCAGCGAGAAAAAAAAGAAAAGCAAAGAAGAATGCTGTTCTGCTGCTATGATACTTTCTGCAATTCGTTTTCTTTCGTTACCTTTCTGGAAGCAGACAGTTGGGGTACAATAAGCGGCATCGGCGGGGAGTGGAGGGATGAACTGGCGGTGATGGGGATGGGAGGGGTGAGCATTTCATTAACATAATAAATTCCCTTAAAAAAAACAGGGTAAGAAAGGCATTTCAAACGACAGGCTAAGAAAGGCGCTCACCTGACCAGTGTCCCTTTAATCTTTTCCACGTCATTGGGCTCCCTGTTGAAGACCAGTTTGACTCGCTGGACATCGGTCACCAGGTAGATCTGCGCACAGGTAAACAGACTTAATTAATTTCTCATTCGGTCCCTCCTGTTCATTCATTCTTTCTTTTTCTTTTGCTCGTTCGTTCGTTCATGTTTTCACTCACTCAACCATCAATTTCATCGATTCATTGGAGTGCTGCATTCGGGTCCCTTGCGTTCATTCATTCATTCATTCATATTTTTAAACCTTTTGTTCGTCCGTTTATGTTTTCATTCTCCCACTCATTCATTTGCCGATACATCAGTGTGCCAATGAGATTAAATTAACAGAAAGTAGTGAATGCCTTCAATATGCGCAAAGGAACCGTATGTCGCGAAAGGTGTAGATACTTTTACTCCGGCTACGTCTGCTACTACCAGAGAAACAGAAGGGGTTTCCCTCCCATTTCTCTGGCTACTTTGGAGTAGCTAGGATTTGTAGCACAAAACCTCATAAACGAACACACATCTGAGTCTGGTTTCTGAGTTTTTATATGTCTCAGAAAAAAAAAAAAGATCGACATGAAAAACTAACGGTTACTCCAAAAGGGGAGGGAACTCTCAAACCCTCGCTACAAAGACAAGGAAAACAACTTTGACCTCAACGAGCTGGAACGAAGTCAGTTCGGAGCGCTCTGATGAAGTCGCTGCGCTACTACCCCTCGACACTGACGCGTATGTCTGTGCTACTGTCCACTCACCGTCACGTCAGCCACGTCCGTCTGTCCGACGCTGTCGAAGGCCCGCACCGTGAGGACGAAGAAGCCGTCCTCGTCAGCTCGGAACAGGCGGTCGGTCAGTACGGAGCCGTTCCGGGTCACGACGAAGGGCGGCTTGGTTTCTGGCGGCATGCCGGGTGCCAGTCGGATGTTCTGCAGCTCGTAGTAGTTGCGGCTGTTGGCTGGCGTGTCTTCGTCACGGGGAATTTCTGTGTTGAAGGAATAGGTCAATGGCCTACTCATTAGGCCTAATACCAATCGCCCCCAGCATTGACAGCTGGGGGAAGCCGCTTAGTTCTAAATAATAGCCTGTATTGCAACATAGCATCCAAAGAGAAAGGGATACAAAACAAACAAACAAACAAAAATGAAAAACGTTTACAGCTTTGGTCCACATTTTATTGCTGTTCACTTCCAGTTGATACTGTTGTGAATCTGTGGGCCTTACTCGTACTCAGTACATTCAGAATGTTATTCGACTGTTCTTTCTCTCGGTCTGCAGTCTGTGTGTTTCCCTGAACATCTGTTTGTCTCTGTCTCCTCCCACTCCCGCATTTATAGAACTGATTTGGACATTGAAACAGCCCTGTGGCATGCATCCCCCCTGTGCCCCCTTCTCTTGGTCTAGGCTACAGACAGTATAATAAATTAGTGATAACTTTTCAATGTAAAGGTATTTGTATATCAATACACGCGATCACCTATGTGGGCGGCATTTGAAACTGAACACCTTCTATCTGTACGAATCTATGAACGCAGAACACAGGTATATGCATGACTCCACCTACACTTTTCATCCTTTACTTTATGTTAGACACCACATGGATTGGAACTCGCAGCGTATGACCACCTACATCTACGCCAAGCTTGCACCCAGTGACTCACCACCAAGTTGATGACTTCATAGCCAATACTGCGGTCGTACAACAAGCCCACAGTCAGGGCCTCCTTGTCGAACACCGGCGGGTTGTCGTTGATGTCGGTCACCTTCACCACCAACCTCAGCAGGCTGTTGTCCGAGGCGTTGTAGACGTTGCTGCCGCCGTTGGCGGCGGTGAAGTGGTCCTCGCGCCAGGTGCAGTCCGCAGAAGCCTTGATCACCAGGTGGACTTCGGGGTCTCGTCGCGCGGTCCAGCTTCTTCAAGATGCGCAGCTGTCCTGTGTTTCTTTATTAAGAAGAAACACATCCACCATTTCTCCGCCTGGGGAGGGACGTACACAACACAGTGCATTCCATTACAGTGGAGCAGGCTACCATGCAACGCTGTGCAAACAAAATCATGCCAGAATCTTCATCAGCGTAATGATTCTAATATCTATTATTTTGTGATTAGACTGTATGTTCTGCCGATGCACCAAGCACTGAATGCAGTTAATGTACATACCAGAGCCATGCAATATGAAATTATTGTTGTGATTCTCTCTCTCTCTCTCTCTCTCTCTCTCTCTCTCTCTCTCTCTCTCTCTCTCTCTCTCTGGTGGTGTTCAGTGGCGCCTTCTGTCATCCAACGCACGTCTATATCTCAGAAGAGGACAACGATCTATATTTGGAAGGTATGCGGATGTGTTCTTTCCCTTGACAAAAGATCGTTCAAACTTCAATTATTGGAGTGACCAGTTGAACGACACCACTATCTGTGCAAACAAGACCCTGGATTGGCTTATTGATTGAGAGAAAAAGCAATGATGGATTGACTTATTGATTGAGAGAAAAAGCAATGATCGCCGAAAAGCCGTGACAGGGCTCCTTATTCATTCCGTTTGTGTGTCAAACACGCAAAGGAATCGCCAAGTATGCTTTATAATTTCAGACTTAGAACTGGAACAACATAGCAACATGTGTTTGCTGGTACGTTTGTCATCAATCATCGCAACATCAACGTCGCGTGGATCGATTTTACGGGCTGATGTCAGAGCCTGCAGTTTGACAAAATCGAGAACGATCTGTTAGAAATACGACCTTCCCGGTAGAAAATGTTTTTGTCATAGTTTTCCTTTGCATGCGTCATCAGCATTGAACGAAGTCATTTCAAGGATATTCGCACTAAACCTACACACACACACACACACACACACACACACACACACACACACACACACAGAGTTGGCGAATCAAGCATTTATCATTCCATTTATCGGCAGATTTGGTCATCTGACAATGATGCCTTCACCTAAGCACAAACTACCGCAGTAACGGCCAGTATGAAGTCATCTCTAAACGAAAAGAGGAAATGCCTTCGTCTCCAGTCATTAAAGTGTTAACACTGGGCAGCACTAAGAGACTAAAAGGGGGATGAACTTCTCTCTGAAAACAAAAAGCGTGGGGAGTACTGCATGATGTAGTTACGGTACCAATTTGTTGGATTAAGAAAAGTCTTCAGGGTCAGAATCTTCTGATTTATAAAACAATGCCCATACAAGAACAAAAACTGCGGAAATGAACGTGTTTTTTTTTCACCTTAGGGCCAGAATGATCATCAAACAACACAACAAAAACAATCACAGAAAGCAACGTCTCACCATAGATGTAGTAGCAAATGATTTTGTGTTGAGGGTTGGAATCATCATCAACGGCCACGTTGACGTAGCCGACTTCCTTGTTCTCCTGCTCCTCCCCGACAGTCAAGGTCAAGGTGGCCGGAGGTGGGAAGCGTGGTTCGTTGTCATTGACGTCACGCAGAATGACCCGGAAGTCGATCTTTTTGGACAGCTGCGTCGGCGTGCCTTGGTCTTGCGCCTTGAGCGTGATCTGAGGAGGGAATCGAGATCAAGGCTGTCACGTGGGCTGGGAGAAACAACTGTTCTATTTGTCGCCAGAAGAACTTGTTCAGTCACGAGTTTGCTGCAGTCACGTGCGCTGAACGAACGCAATTTACTAGAGTCAACAGCAACTGGCGTATGCTGAGCTGCCCTCCCGCCAGTGGTGAGAAAGTTCATAATACTGGGCGAACTACATAGCCGAACACATATTCTAATCACAGTTTGCTAAGGATGCAACACACACACACACACACACACACACACACACACACACACACACACACACACACACACACACACACACAGCCTACCCATACACATACATACACACGCGCCCGCGCGCCCGGGCACACACACACACACACACAGAGTAAATTGAGAAACTTTAATACAAGTAAAGGAGACGGGCGGAGTATTAAGAAGCAAACGTATTCTTTCTATCTTCTAATGCACTGATATTGTTTTTGATATATTCACATTTTAGCAGCTGCGAAAAAATCCTTTGCGAATTCTGAGTGGTATCTATCTGTATCAGTAAAACAGATAAATTAAAAAAAGAAGATAAAATTTAGACGACACCACTCCTAAATCAACTTCTTAGCATTTACGATATATTCAATCTTTGATGGAAGCAAAAGAAATGTTGTTTTTTATCGGTTAGAGATCGGAAAGCAAAACCGCTCTTCTTTGTCCTTTTTGATACCTTCAATGAAACGGAATTCTTTGAAACGGAATTTTCACAGTCCTCGAGTTCAGAAAGACAGCGAGACTATTGTAGAGAGCTACACATGTGAAGTAATGTCTCTCGCAGCGATGCCGATGCCTGCAGTCGGTAATCTTATCAAAACATGAAGACTAGGGGTTCTCTGAAACATACGTGAAGGTTTCCCATATGTGAAAATTCCACACTTTTTGCGTTGCCTTTAGCAATATCATTTTTTTCTTTAAATGACTGAGTAATGAATCGACTTTGACAAAGTGATTGTCCTGATGTGGCCTTCGTGGTCGGCTGGGCTAAAAAAAAAAAAAACCACTAAAATAGCATGAACTGATATGACTTGAACCGTTTCTCTCGACTACATCAAAGTGATGCTCGCATGACTTACACAATATCATTCTGAACAATATGTAAGTTATGTTTATATAACGGCTAGCAATAATGTAGTTAAACTGACATAACTTTGAACAACGTTTTGTGAAAAATTATGTAACGTTTGTGAAAAATTATGTAACTACGAACAATATCTAGTATAACCCATTACCACATTAATAAGCCTGACAAACACAAAGATTAATAGTTCGCATGTTAATGTCCATTGGTTGCTGAAAGTATAGATCTGCATGATGAATGAGAGTAGATAAAGCGAAACAATGAATAAAGAAAAAAAATATATAAAGGAATAATCAAATAAATGAATGAATAAATAAATAACAAATGAAATAAGATAACATACATAAAAAATGGGGGAAAATAGGAGAATGGAGGCCATACGTTTAAAAAAGAAAAGAACAGGATTTGAAATTAGAAAAGAAATGTGGAATAATGAACTTGAGGACCACATAAAAAAAGCTGGTGTAACCGTAACCAATGAAAATGATATTGTCACAACTTTATACTAACACTTAAGTAAAGGTGACACGATGCTCAGCAAAATTCACTATAAACTGCTGTGACTGTAAGCAAAAGTAAGCTTTCATAAACGATCACTAATATCTGAGTTACATTGTTATATCTATTATCAATATTCATTTAATGTTGATACAAATATCACCAGTGTGAAAAAGGAAGCTGGCATGAATATGGTTACATGTTGCAGCCCCATAGCCTAACGGTCGTAGAGGCAGTGAACTAGTTGAGGTTTACCCTGTATTGGGCATGGCATTATCACAGACGGATCCTGCTCCTCTCCCCCCGCCGTTATAACTTTCCCTGAACTAATCAGCTAAATATTTACTGATGGGTGGACAGAAAGTGTTTTCATGACGCAAAAATCCACCCCCAGGTGAGATTCAAACTCGCGACCGTCAGCTCAGCAGGCTTACACTCAAACCACTGAACTGTGGATCCCTCTGTGAAAGATAAGCTCCCAATACAGACTTACAATCTTTACAGCGTTGTGGCGAAGGTTCCTGCACATGTGAACAGTACACAGGCAGGCACAAAAGTTTGCAAACGCTCTGACCAGTTGACTACGGGCACCACAGTATAGCTATGACCAATATCAAAACTAAGGTGCTACAACTAGGACTAACATTTAAGTCAAAGTGGTAATCTGTGCCCGACATCAAAGTTTAGAATTCCACACACTTGTGTGAAGCTCTTTTCGAAATCATGCAACATGGTCTCTGTGGGGAGCGAGTCAGTCTACCATGTCCTTGACCAGCCACTACCTGAAACATGGGAGTGTTCTCTCGGTCCAGGAGCGCCTTGTTGGTCAACTCCCCGGTCACCGCGTCCACGGCGAAGTAGATGAAGTCGCGGTTGAAGTCCGCCTCCAGACTGTAGTACACCAGGCCGTTGCTGCCCGTGTCCACGTCTGTGGCGTTCAGCTGCAGGATCAGGGAACCCACCGGCATCTCCTGAACAGACGAAGTGCGTGCGTTGGTGGTCTTGGGGGTGATAGGCCCAGATCTCTTGGCAATGCCCAAATGGAGTTCAGCGTTTGTCTGTCTGTTCGTCTCCTGTCTGTTTACTTGTTTTCTTCATACGTGGCTTCGTGAGGAGAGGACGTGTGAGCGCGCGCGTGCGTTTGTGTGGATAGGTAAGCATGTTTGTGAGTGAGTGAATAAATGTGTGTGTGTGTGTGTGTGTGTGTGTGTGTGTGTGTGTGTGTGTGTGTGTGTGTGTGTGTGTGTGTATGTGTGTGTGTGTGTGAGCGCGCGCGCGTGCGCGTGTGCGTGCGTGCGCACGTGTGTGCATATGTGGATGACCTATAAAGAGTTAATGAGATCTGCCACTCGCAGAATCCTGGTGATGCCACAAGGGAAAGAAAGGCCCAGAATGAACATAACATTATCATACAATCTGTGTCGTCCTGAAAAGGGGCCTCAAGGTGAACACTGGGAAAGGCGATGGTGGAGAGGGTGGAGGGGCGGGAAAGGAGCTAAAATTTGGACTAAAATACAAATTTTCAAGGCAGTCATTGCAGTGCATGCAGAGATGCAGAAGGCATGACTCATAAAAGAAATTATTCGAATAGCAATCCAAAATGCATCTCAAAGTTGTAAAGAAAAGTCGGATGTACAATAAAAGAAGAAATTAAACAATATTAGTCAAAATAACCCACACCGACAGGGTATAAGAAAAAAAAAAACACGGACATAACAATATATCATGGACATGAAGCATTTGTATTCCAAAAATCAGAAGGTTCGATCTCTCGAGGGTCCAACATCACACCTGGTCACTTTGATGCATTGCTGTTCTGGTAGCATCACCTTAGTGTTCGATAGTCCCCTCTTTCTAAATTCTTCAGATATGTCTGTTATTCCCTTCGGCCAGATCTGATGTTGATGTTGTATCTGAATGTAACCGACAGTCTGCGCAGGGAAGGGTAAAGAGGGAATTCCAGTTCCTGCAACCAATGCTCCGCACATCAACTGTTTTTTTTTTTCATTGGAAGGTAAGCAGAAATGGGCACCAGAAAGCGATAACTGTTTCGTGTTCTGTAGAAATCATCAGGTGTCTGATAGATCATGCTGGTCTGCTGAGGAGTCGTGGTCCACCAGATCATGCATAGTTGGAATTTGTCTCTTAGAGATGCAAATGAGGACCAACGGAACGGGAAAGAAAGGACTGTGGAATATTATTATATGAACAGTCTTTATCGTAGCATATGGAAACGTACTAGATATGTCTCATGAGTACCAGCAACAAAAGATTGCGTTTCATGAAGAATTACGAGGGCATTCTTATGAAATGATAGGCGTACAACTGGTCGCCAGAACAAGTTAAAAATGTTGCCACTGACCTCATCATTTTCCAAGTGAACCTTCTGACGTATCCCTTAAATTCTGTGTTGTCTCCATGTGAACTGAATATAAATTTCTTAATTCTTGTCCAATACCCACTCATGAACAACCTTTTACTGACAGAGAAGAGATAGATGGGATGTTAAATTTCTCTGTGGATACGCGTTTTTGATACAAGCTGGACACTTGGGCCATATCAAAAACTGTCTGGTCGCTTCCCTAATGATGATGTTGTTAGCTATATAAAGCTCTTAACATAATTTTCATTCTCATCAAAAGAGAGTAATTTCTCCCGATGACTTGGTACGGCTGCCGATGTAGCACGGTGATTAAAACGTCATACATGCCATCTTCACACTCTCTGATTTGCACTCATTGACTCGGCATTAGCTTCCGAAGACAGCTATTCCGGGCTGACTTTCCAGAACGTACGGCAAATCCCGTCACTGTATTAGCATGGGGCACTTTTGGTCAGAAATTTGTCCTTCAAAGAACTGCAATTATGTAATTGTATAATTGTATATCGTTTCTTTCTTAGGATTTTACGAATTTTTATGTTCATGCATTTTCAACGTTAACTCCCGGTTGTTTCTTGAGTGACATTAACAACCTGGGGAATATGATCCCTGTTGAGTAGGTAAGGCAAAGAAAGCTATGCAGTGACAGGTTCACGAAGCACACGCCCAAAATTCTCGCGAAGAACACTAAGCCATAGACCTGCCAACACACAGGTATGCCCCTGAGGCACAAGCCCGCCAAGACACATGTAGGACCAGTAAGGCACAAGCCTGTAATGACACAGGAAGGCCCAGTAAGGCACAAGCCTGCAATGACACAGGAAGGCCCAGTAAGACACGAGCCTGCAATGACACAGGAAGGCCCAGTAAGACACGAGCCTGAAATGACACAGGAAGGCCCTGTAAGACACGAGGTTGCAATGACACAGTAAGGCCTAGTAAGGCACAAGCCTGTAACAACACAGGAAGGCCAGTAAGGCACACGCTTGCCATGACATAGGAAGGCACAGTAAGGCACAAGCCTACAATGACACAGGAAGGCCGAGTAAGGCACAAGCCTGCAATGACACAGGTAGGCCCAGTAAGGCACAAGCCTGCAATGTCACAGGAAGGCCCAGTAAGGCACAAGCCTGTAATGACACAGGAAGGCCCAGTAAGGCACAAGCCTGCAATGACACATATAAGCCCAGTAAGACACACGCCTGCAATGACACAGGATGGCCCAGTAAGGCACAAGCCTGCAATGACACAGGAAGGCCTAGTAAGGCACACGCCTGCAATGACACAGGAAGGCCCAGTAAGGCACAAGCCTGCAATGACACAGGAAGGCCCAGTAAGGCACAAGCCTGCAATGACACAGGAAGGCCCAGTAAGGCACAAGCCTATAATGACACAGGAAGGCCCAGTAAGGCACAAGCCTGTAATGACACAGGAAGGCCCAGTAAGGCACACGCCTGCATTGACAGAGGAAGGCCCAGTAAGGCACAAGCCTATAATGACACAGGAAGGCCCAGTAAGGCACACGCCTGCATTGACAGAGGTAGGTCCACTATGGCACACGCCTGCCAATGACACAGGTAGGTCCACTAAAGCACACGCCTGCCAATGACACAATTAGGTCCACTAAGAGCTCGCCTGCCAATGACACAGGGAGGTCCACTAAAGCACACGCCTGCCAATGACACAATTAGGTCCACTAAGACACTCGCCTGCCAATGACACAGGTAGGTCCACTAAGGCATACGCCTGCCAATGACACAATTAGGTCCACTAAGGCACACGCCTGCCAAAGACACAGGTAGGTCCACTAAGGCACACGCCTGCCAATGACACAATTAGGTCCACTAAGGCACACGCCTGCAGTGACACAGGTAGATCCACTAAAACACACGCCTGCCAATGACACAGGTAGGTCCACTAAGGCACACGCCTGCAATGACATAGATAGGTCCATCAAGGCACAAGCCTGCAATGGCACAATTAGGTCCACTAAGGCACATGCCTGCAATGACACAGGTAGGTCCACTAAGACACACGCCTGCAATGACACACCTATGTCCACTAAGGCACACGCCTGCCAATGACACAGGCAGGTCCACTAAGGCACAAGCCTGAAATGACATAGATAGGTCCCCCAAGGCACAAGCCTGCAATGACACAGGTAGGTCCACTAAGGCACACGCCTGCCAATAACACAGGCAGACTCAGTAAGGCCACAAGCGCGCTAAAACACAAGTAGGTCCACTAAGGCACAGGCCTGCTGAGACACGGGGACAGACAGTCAGGCTGGGCAGAGAGCGGAACTACACTCTGACATCCTCACAACAGAAGGTAGTGAACACACTCATAGTGCCACTAACCCACCCGGGAGAAGTTATCAAGCTCGAAGTCCTCTATCAGCTGGACATGGATTCAGATCCAGTCTTTTACATGGTCCATTCCATAGACAGTAATTCTTTAATTTGCCTTATAAAACCCGTTCATTCCCAAAAATTAAGTAATCTCTCTCTCTCTTTCCCTGCACTCTTCATCCCCACCTCCCTCTGTGTCACTGCATCAATCTATCCCCATTTTTTTTTCAGGGCAAAGATACTATGCAAATGAAAAAAAAACATTATTCTAGTGTACACAACTCGGGATACTTAACAGAATTGCAACCAACAAACGCTTACCTCGTCCACAGTGACGTAGGCAGACTGCCAGCTTCAGGGTTGACCAGTCGCTCATCAGGCACCACGAAGACAGGCTCATTGATATTCACGTCCTGCACGTGCACCGTCACTACGGTGGAATCATTCTTGGGCTCAGCCGCCGAATCGAACGCCATGAAAGTGACGTTGTGGGGACCAGGGTAGCCAATCAGGGAGGCGTTTACAAAAACAAACCCCGGTCTTTTCGTTGATGTCGAAGAGATTCTGTGGCTCGGAGAGCGAGTAGGTAGGGGAGTGGATGGCGACGACTTTGTAAATGACGTCACTGTTGACGCCCTCGTCCCTGTCGGTTGCCGTTAACGTCATCAAGGCCGTACCAGGAGAGGCGTTTTCCTTGACGTAACGTGAAAAAAAAAAAAGAATTTAAACAGAACACAATTGATAAACTATTGTCTCATCAGACAAGAAAAAGAGTTGAAGTGAAATAGTCAGGAAGTAAGAAGTTGTTTTTTGTATGAAGGCTATCACAGCGCGCATGTGCGAAAAAAACAAACATGAAAAAGCAAGCAAGCGCGCACACACACACACACACACACACACACACGCGCGCGCGCGCGCGCGCGCGTACGCACGCACGCACGCACGCACGCACACACGCACGCACGTACGCACACACACACACACACACACACACACACACACACACACACACACACGCTAAAATTGATGAAAGACCAGCACCTGCACGGTGACAGTTGGAGCATGGTTTTGGAACACAGGTGCATTATCGTTGATGTCCATCACCGTCACACGTATATTCAGCCGTCTGGAACGCCGCTGCGCCTCATCCCCGGCCATGTTGTCGGTTGCCACGACAACCAGCGAGTACCCTGACCCACCCGGTTCCTCCCTGTCCACGTCCCCTATAACCAGGAGGTTACCCTGGAAACAGATCCCGCCGCGTATTCTTTTTTTTGTTATTTGTTCACTGTTGCGTGGTTTGCGGTCTTTTGTCACTTCGGAAACCGAATATGTGCGTTTCTATTCATTTTATCATAAGCGTGTCTTTTGTAATGAAAAAAAAGAAAGAACACTGAGATGAGTTTGAGACCAAAAAAAAACAAACAAAAGCAGAAATTCACACGACTTCAGTATCATCTTATGTTTCATAATTTTTGTTAACCACCAATGAGGATTTGTCTCAGTTTAGAGGTCTCCTTTGTGTTGACGTCACTGATTGGCGTTCTCATAGAGAGAATAGCTTCTGTCTTTGAAAGGGCTAGCCAGTGAGATGGACACACAAAAACGGACCCTCTTAACAAAGATATTGCCCATTCCACTACAAAATTTTGACAGGAATAACAAAGTATCTATCAGTTCGTACCGACTGCTCGTCGATGGCAAACTTCCCTAGTCCGTCTTCCAGAGAGTAGCTAACGGTGCCATAATCGCCCTCGTCAGCATCGGTGGCGCTGAACGTGGTCAGCACCACGTCTGCTGGCGCATGCTCCGTCATCTCCACCGTCGTGGTCTGGTTGGGCTGGAAGACGGGAGAGTTGTCGTTCATGTCTTCGATGGTCACTATGATGGTGGTGGTGTTGGAGTTGCCTTCGGCAGTGCTGGTTTCCGTCGCCATTAGCTGCAACGATGGTTTGGGTATGATGATTACTGATTGTGATGATAACAACAGCCATAATAACATTGGTAAGAATAATGATAAAAGTAACATAGGCTTAATTACAATTAACGAGTGTAATAATGTCATTCATCTTGGTACACTAAATGATGGAAACAATTTCTATACCTGTACGGCGCACTTTCGGAATGCCGCTGTAAAAGTAACAATAAAGAGCTTTCTACTTCAACTTTGAAGGTCGATTTATTTAGAGGGCATCTTCCTCTCTGTTGTTTGACAGGGAAAAGCTTTTTTTTAGAGGAGATTCATGATTATGCGCGCGCGCACACACACACACACACACACACACACACACACACACACGCACACACACGCACACACACCCCCCCCGCCCCAAGCACGCACACCCCCCACACACACACACACACACACACACACACACACACACACACACACACACACACACACACACACACACACACAGAGAAGAACAGACCTGAAAGGTGATGTTCTTGGTGACCTCATAGTCCAGAACAGAGGAGTTGAAGACGTTGATCATGACCGTGGTCCTACTGAAGACGGTGACGGACGGTCCGGGCAAGGTGGTGAAGGCGG
>JADBJO010004438.1:26466-46466 GCA_016801955.1 Conus betulinus | reverse complement strand
AACTACGGGTTATCGTGTGCCAATGGGGTGGATGAAAAACTATGGTTATTGTGTGCCAACGAGATGGATGAAAAACTATGGTTATTGTATGCCAACGAGATGGATGAAAATTATGGTTATTGTGTGCCAACGAGATGGATGAAAACTATGGTTATTGTAGGCCAACGAGATGGTGAAAATTATGGTTTATTGTGTGCCAACGAGATGGATGAAAACTATGGTTATTGAGGCCAACGAAATGGTGAAAATTATGGTTATTGTGTGCCAACGAAATGGATGAAAACTATGGTTATTGTGTGCCAATGGGGTGGATGAAAACCATGGTCATTGTGTGCCAACGGGATGGATGAAAACTGTGGTTATTGTGCGCCAACGGGATGGATGAAAAACTACGGGTTATCATGTGCCAACGGGATGGATGAAAACTGGTTATCGTGTGCCAATAGGATGGATGAAAGCTACGGATTATGACATGGATCCACGTATCCCATCAAATGAACGCATTTTTTTCATTACCCTCACCATCTTTACCATCGTCATCATCATCGTCGTTGTTGCGTCATCGTCATCATCATCATCATCATCATCATTATCAGCAGCAGCAGCAGCAGCAGCAGCAGCAGCACCACCACCACCACCACCACCACCACCACCATCAGCAGCAGCACAGGGAGTAATTCGGTGGAGGTTATCACTAAGTAGTTGTGACCTTAGGTAAATAAAAAAAAACGCTTGAAAAAAAATCCCGGAGGCAGACCAAATGAGTTCCTGAACGGACAAGGAAAAAGCCTGACGCTGGGTGCAACATTTCTACCCTGGTGAGCATGATTAAGAACTGAGGGCTGTGGAGATTCGGGTGTAACACGCCCGAGTCACTCTCCGCTGGAAGAATTACCACAGTCCAAACAGAATTCAGCAGCTCAAACTTTGAGAAGTACCGTGGTACCTGCATAGGGGTATGCCGTCAACACAATTGTCTTTACTGCGTGCACATGCACCACTACTCCAGCCCACGCAAATCACAATAACATTCTACAAACACTACTCATTCACCCTGAAACACCGTCTCAGGTAACTATGATAGGATACGGAAAGGGGGGGTAATTCGAGTCAACTTCTGCAAACTGGCGAGATCATTTTGGGATATAATCCCTGACACCCCTCTCCCCCTTCCCCGCAGAAACTGTACGGAATTCTTCAATTTAAAAAGTGCTCGAAAATAATTTCTGTATATATCTACGTGTACTTCAAGCCAAATGATTTGTCCAAAGTAATGGGGAAAGTGAAAACAAAGTCTGTGGAACTATTGGCCTGGAAAAGTAAGGGCTAGTGTATTTTGCTCGGGTAGCTAGCCAGCTGATCAAATGTGATGGCTAGAATTCTTACTGCATATAAAGACAGTGTTAACAGCATTGAATAAAAAGAAAAAAAAAAAACGAAGTGTTCAGAAAGTAAGCTATAAGCACTACGGCAGTGTTTTTATCACGGCAGTATTCCTAACGTGTCACACCGGAACATTCTATCTGTTTGTCAGGGGACGGAAAAAGAAAGAGAGAAAGACAGAGACAGAGAAACAAAAGAAAATGAAATAAGGGAAGAGAGAGAGAAAAAAAACCACGGACAAATAATCCAGATAAAGGCCATCACGGTGCCTTCCTACATACTCGATCTTTGTCGCTGACTTCAATGGTGGAGTCCAGGGTGAGAGGCACTCCCCGGGGGGTGTTCTCCAGCACTCTGGCGTGGTAGACGTCCTGGGCGAACTCGGACCGTTTGTCGTTGATGTCGTTGACGGTGATGGCCACCTGGGTGGTGGCGGTGGTGTCTCCCCCGGGCTGCTCTCCTGGCTTGATCTCCTCGCTGGCCTGTTGGGTTTGTTGTTTGTTTTGTTAGTTTGTTTTACCACGAACACAGAGAGTCATTAATTGATTTTCAGAACTAAGATACATTGAAAACAAACAATACGTTTCCCCCTCAATAAAGTTTCAAAAAGAAAAGACGGTAAGCGTAATTTCCAACTTTGAATGCCATTTTCAATAACACATGATAAACTAAAGAACTGTGTGCGAGCAAGCCACTTCTTCCTTATGCAGAAAAAACAAATGCTTTATATGAATGTAAAATATTAGATAACTCATGAAAGACAGAGAGAGAGAGAGAGAGAGAGAGAGAGAGAGAGAGAGAGAGAGACGGACAGACAGACAGACAAACAGAGACGGGAAGAGAAAGAGAGAGAGGGCGGGAAGGAGGGAAAAAAGAGACAAAGAGAAAGACGGGTGGTTTATTTACACAAAGGTTACAGCCCACCCCATATGAACAAATGGAGATAACAATATTCACAGATGTGACGCGCAGCTGCCAACTTACCCACGAATCTGTTTCAAAATCTAAAGATAGAATTGTCTTACTTTCGGATTAAAAAAAAAAGCTTCATACAAATTCAGATCCAGATGCAAATTACGTATATTATGATCGTCATCCCATGCCTTCAGTAAACAAAACTGACATAAAAACATGACTATCTATGTCATTTTTGGGGGGTTAGGGTTTTGGCCTGAAACCACTTAAGGCGGAACACTTCCACACAAAGTGCTCCTATACCACAACAAATTGTTCATGCCATGGACAAAGAATTCCCACTTCTAGCAATTAAAAAAAAAAAGATTTCTGTGCTTTTTTTTTTCATTTCGGAAAGACCAGCCCTTTTTCTTTACGGAATGAATTTTGTCAATGCAAATCATAAATCGATAAAAACGAGAGAGAGAGAGAGAGAGAGAGAGAGAGAGAGAGAGAGAGAGAGAGAGAAGAGAGAGAGAGAGAGAGAGAGAGAGAGAGAGAGAGAGAGAGAGAGAGAGAGAGTTTTATTTTTAAAACGGTAAAAAACGTATATTGCTTTGTTAGCCATTTTTCATACTTGACGGAAAGAGAGAAAGAACAATACCTTCACTGTTAGGATATAGTTGCGACCGTCAGGTGCGTCCGAGTCAAGGCCTTGAGGCCCCACCCCACACGTAAAATGCCCGTGGCGGCTTCCATGGTGAAAGGATAATTGGCTTCTGTTCAGTTGAAAAAAAAAAGACTAAATGGTTCTAACAGAAAAACTGGCGCGTGCGCATTGGTTACATCTGTGTCGTGAAAATTAAAAACAAACAAAAACGTCAGTGTTGTCTGTCTCTGTGTGTGCCTCTGACGTAAATACACACATGAAAAGATGGTAATTTGAACGTCATTACAAATCCAAAAAAAAGAAAAACTGATTACTACGAATTTTAACCTTTTGACCACTAAGAACGATTAAACTCCTCAGTGAAAGGCTATACCGCTATCTGTCTTGTTGTCTTTCACACGAAACAAATTTTCTCAGTTGAAAAAATACAGCTGTAAACTCTACACACCATACTGTCACTGTCTTCACGATGATCCTGTTAAAAAAAAAAAAACCTCTATAATTCTTGTCAGAAGACCAGAGCCTTAGCCGCTGTGACAGAAGGAGCTGGAAAGAGTTCCAGCCGAATCTCCTCAAAAAGAAACAAAAGTGAACTTTATAAGGTTTAAACGGACCTGTCCCTGGGAAAACAGTCTGTGGAAGACAAGCGCCCGTCTATCCATCCCAAATAGAGCTAACTAATAGAGAGACGACTGCAGGCAGAAAATCTAAGTTTATGGGTCAAAATCGTTACGCAATTTGTGTATGCATCATTTGGTAAACAAACGTAACATCGAACTCAAGACGTTGATCTGAATCGATCGATGATAACAAGTGAAATCAAAATATTTGTTACAGAGTGTCTGCATTACGGGTGTATCGGTTCGGTTCACACCAGTGTTTCAGTTTTTTCTCTCCGTCAGTGACCTGTTAAGCTTACTGATGGGGGAGTCCCAGACGAACAAAACCAGAAAAGTCAAAACAAAAAAACAAAAAAAAAAAAAAAAAAAAAAAAAAAAAGGGGGGGGGGGGGGGGGGGAGAGTTAACACATGTCTCTCCACTAGAAATAGTTACATTTCTTCAGTTTATGGGACTCTCTTTTCCTGCTTATTTCCCGTTTACATTCACCTTCCCATCCCCCTCCCCCCTCCTCTTCTGTTCCACTTAATCTCTATTTTACCACTCTTCCAGTATCATTCCCTTCCTCTTACCCCTTGTCTCTTATTTTTTTTTTTTTTACTTTCCCACTCCCTTCGTGCGTCTTTCTCTTCCTCTTTCTGGCTAATTTCTATTTTGTCAGAATTCTTCCTTGTCTTTTCTCTTTTTCTTCCTGCTGCTCTATTTTGAAATCACTCTTACTGCATCCTTCCCTCTCTCTTCTTATTTAATCTCTGTTTAGTCGTCACTCTTTCTGTATCCTTCCTTCCCTCTTTTTGGTTGATCTCTTGTTTTGTTTTCATGCTTCGTTTATCCTTCCTTTCCTCTTTCAGCTTAATATCTGTTTTTATTTCCCTTTCTGTACGCTTTCCTTCTACTTCCGAACGTCATCCCTGTTTTTCTCATTTTATTGCCATACATTTTCCTGCCTACCTGCATGCTTCCCTCACACCAATCTGTATTCTTTGTCACTTCTTCTCGTCTTTGTTTCCTGCCTACCTACCTGCATTTCCCTCACACCCAATCTGTATTCTTTGTCACTTTTTCTCGTCTTTGTTTCCTCCTGCCTATCTGAATGCTTCCCTCACACCAATCTGTATTCTTTGTCACTTTTTCTTGTCTTTGTTTTCCTGCCTATCTGAATGCTTCCCTCACACCAATCTGTATTCTTTGTCACTTTTTCTTGTCTTTGTTTCCTGCCTATCTGAATGCTTCCCTCACACCAAACTGTATTCTTTGTCACTTTTTCTTGTCTTTGTTTCCTGCCCTACCTGAACGCTTCACACCAATCTGTATTCTTTGTCACTTTTTCTTGTCTTTGTTGTTCCTGCCTTTCTGAATGCTTCCCTCACACCAATCTGTATTCTGTGTCACTATTTCTTGTCTTTGTTTCCTGCTTACCTGAATGCTTCCCTCACACCAATCTGTACTCTTTGTCACTTCTTCTTGTCTTTGTTTCCCGCTACCTACTTGATCTTACTTTTGCACCATCATTTGTATGTCATTTATTTTCTTACTTTATCTCCTGTTGTCATCGGCTGTTTGTACCTCTCCCTAAGTCTTCTACTTTATCTCTGTTTTCCATCATCTTTCTATATCCGTCTCTGCCTCTCCCTATTTACCTTTGTTCACTGCCTCAAAAAAAAAAAGACGATTTTCGACCAAAGCAATTTCTTTGCTCTTTGTATTTTGTTTCATCTTTGTCACGTTTGTGTGCCTTGCTTTTAAAAGATGAAAACACGGAAGTGTCAAAACACCTTGCTTCCATATTGTAATTTGTTCGTCCCATTATCTATTCCTTTGTTCAGTTGGGTAAAGATCCAAGTGCTGTTGAGTTACCTTGTGGACAAACATTCCCGCGCACCAACATACTGAGAAGAATGAAAACTATGCCCTACTCTTTCGGTTACAATCGCGTGCAGGATAACTACACGATCAATACGCTTGAAAGCTTTCCTCGGTTCTTCGGAGCTGTTTATGCGCGATAAACCCCATCCATGAATATCCTGGGCCAATAATCGATTTGGGGACACAACAGTGACTTTGAACACAGATACCTAAACCGACAGCACACAGCACGATGATGTCACAGCTTTTCAAACTGGCTGTGATGGTGTATCTCATCATTACAGACCTGCCAGCCACACCTTCCGAGATTTACTACTGTTGCGTTCTGGTTGATTCAGTGTTAAGTCCTTCGTCTGCAACGCCTAGAGGAATCAATACACAATTTGTTTACAAGCAGCCTGCAATGGTTCTTTCATGTTCAAAGAAGTTGGACTGGCCGGTGGGGTGATAAACCAAGAGTCGATACAGTATTGGCGTTTTTCAACGTGAGAGCAGTAACGTGGGAAAAAGACTGGCGGTTTTTTTTTTTCTTTCTTTCTCCAGAGCCAGTACTGTTGAATGATGACAGCCGAGTACCTCACAAAATTGTCAATTGTTTGATTCAGAGACTTATGATAAGGAAAAATAAGTAACTTTACAAATTTGGACTTACACTCACTTTCACTGATGGTGTATATTATGATGATAAACTGAAAAGGGTAAAAGGTTTTCACTATTACTGGTAGGGTAAGCTACGATGGTAAACTGTCAAAGTACATAAGGAAGTAACAATTACAGATACTGTATGACACAATGATACTGCACAGGCAAATGAAAGTACTGGTTATTAGCCTGTTATAAACAGGCACTGATTAATGAACGAATTTGGTGTCACCGATGCTGTCTGTTACAATGAAAACCTAACACGGCCAAGTCAAGGTATTCTAAGTAAAGACCTTGCACTGCTGTAGGACTGATGATTTCGTCGCTTGTCCTACTACATCATTCAAAGTATTATAACTGAGAATACTATTCACCGCCTACTGTGAACTGGGCACTCACTGAAAAACATTATTGTACTTGCATTTCAATACACTGCATAATTATAACAAGCACTTCAACAACAACGACGACGACGACGCAACAACAACAGCAATGATAACAATAACCACAGCACTGTTCATAATTGCCAACATACTTTGTCAAACCACTAAAATGGACACAGATTTAAATGAACATGTTTATCGTCTATGATACTTTTATGTTGCATTGGTCACTGATTCAGGACTATCGGAACCATTCTCACCATCAACGATACTGTAGTTCACGGAGTTGGAGACTCCTCTGTCGCCGTCTTGCGCCGACACTTCAAAAAACGATGTGCCCTGAACAGACAGACAGACACACACACACACACACACACACACACACACACACACACACACACACACACACTGTACACTATTGGGTTCTATTTGCAACAAGTTATTAAGTCCCATTTCCTATCTTCAAAATCAGTAAACTATAAAACTCTATTTACCTTGATCAACCAACCAATCGATTAACTAACTAGCAAAACACCCAGTTAACCAACCAATCGATGAACTAACTAGCAAAACACCCAGTCAACCAACCAGCCAATCAAGCAAGTGAACACTAGCGAAGCACGGCAGCACCAACGATGTATCACGGGGTTTCTGACAAATCGTTCAGGGTTCAATACCGCGTTTTGCAAATCCTCATAATCTCGTGAGGTTCTATTGTTCAAGATTTGTCATGATGTGACGTTTCATTAATTAATAATTTTACCTTTTATTTTTTTCACAGTCGCCTATCTTCTCTTGAGATATGATAATCTTTGGCGAAATATGATGATATTGGGTCTATTCATTCATCTAGAATCATACAATGTAGATAGAAAATTGATTGAATACACCGAAACGATAGAATACACAACAATACAGTACTATCTATACAAGAAATACGACAGAATATGATAAGACACGACACAATACAATGCTACACGGAACAGTACAAAACCATACATTACATTACCATCCAACGACTGAGCTCACCACAGAAGCATTTTCGGGAACTTCAGCTATGTAAGGCAGACGTTCAAAAAACGGTGGCGTATCCTGCACGTCTTTCACAACGACGATGAAAGTGGCGGGGTCCCCATTACAGTTGACGTTTTCGGTCAGATTGCTGCAGTAACACTGGTCCCCTGGACACGACGGACTTCCCCGATCCTGCGGACAGAAGAAGAGTTGCATGTCTGTAAATCTCGAGTTCTTGTGGCCTAGCTCGCAGCACAGCCCACTAGACAACCGTCCCTCCCGTGATGGGAGAGCTGAGCTTCACTGTCATTTTGATGATGATGATGATATGATGATGATGATGATGATAATGATGATGATGAACACATCTATAGCACCTATCCTCGGTTAGAGACCAAGCTCTAAACGCTTTACAATCCAATCGTTTACACAACGTGCTGCCTACCTGGGTAGTGCCGACTGAAGAGTTGCCAGCTGGTGCTTCATTCAGTCGTTTCCCGTGTCATCCAGTCAATATCGTTCATATATCGCTAACTTAATTTCCTTTCTTCCTTCATTCTTTCCACTCCTCACGGTCCTCTCCCCTGGGGAAGAGGAGTATGGAAGGTGGAGGTGAGGGACTTGATCCAGTATTATATTCAAGCTGAACAGCCAGTTTTCACTGAGACAGATCCCAATTTCACACGAAAATTTCTTCTTGCTTTTCGCTTGTAACACACTGTGTACTAAATGTCTTCTGCTAAGTGTGACGTGACTTGTCGAGTTGTCTCCCGTACACTTCACAACCTACGGAAATGACAGCATAAAATAGTTCTAGCAACCAAATCGCGTTATTTCTCTCTCTGAAATCATTCAAATGTATGTCGGAAAACATATGCCCAACACGCACGTAGCTTACGCATCAAAAACTAATACCACCCAATCTTTTTTTTTTTTTTTTTTTTTTTTTTAATAGCAGTGTCAAACTTACCTTCGCAAAGATTTGGTATTGGTAGTAATTTCTCTTTTCGTAATCCAGTTCCAGGGCCAGCGTGATGTCTCCCATGTTTTCATTGGGTATCACAAACGTCTTGCTGTACGTCTCATCCCGCTCCCTAGCCAATCAGAGTGAATGATGGTCAGGGCGCTCATCGTTTACATTTTTCATGGAGTGGATTAAAATACAGTCACAAAATCATGGGGGAAAAAAGTACGCGTCCACGCAGTCGTACACACAGACCTCTCTGTCTCTGTCTGTCTGTCTGTCTGTCGGTCTCTCTTCTCTCTCTCTGTGGAACAAATTCGTGAGGGGGAAATGCAGGTAAAGAATTTCCACGCCATTAAAACAATAACTCGGCAAACATTGCAAAACACAATAGAAAATATCGAAGGGGATGGTGGTGCTGGGGTTCGTGAAGAGTGGAGGAAAGACAGCGCTCGGAGGGTAGGACAGGAGGGAAAAGAATGGGGGGAAAATAAGACGCCATTAGAGTATACATACATCATCAAACCTCTACTTCCCAGCACACGGGTACCATTAATTTACAAATGCGAAACATGCATAGCCAACACACACACACACACACACACACACACACACACACACACACACACACACACACACACACACACACACACACACACACACACACACACACACACAATATGTCTGACAAGCAAATCGTCTGGTGTCGATTCAGAAAACACTAAAAAAAAAATACGTTGCTTGGTGTGGCTGATAAAAACACGCATTTAATTAATTATGAACATGTAAACAACATTCCTCATTACAGTGAAAAATATGTGCCAGCACAGAAATTTCCTTTCACTGTTTATAAATCAAAACTTAATGCCTTAAAAACTAGATATACAAACGAAGCAAAATGTATTGTGGAGAACGAAGAATAACCAGCAAGCATCTGCACTTTGACTGTTCACTTCTACATGCTCATTTACCACCATTATCAGGCATGTCTTTGTGTGATGCCTTTCCAGATTTCAAGCTTGCCTTCAATGTCGTTTTCTCTTTAATTTGTGGTCCAGTTAATCATTTATTTTAAGATTATTTGCAGGTATGTTGTAGAGATCCTCAGACGGGCATGTAAATGCACTTAGATAACCACATTATGTATACACTTACATGGTCACAGACATTTATGCATCTCTCTCTCTCTCTCTCTCTCTCTCTCTCTCTCTCTCTCTTCTCTCTCGTCTAATATCACATATGTGAAAAGACGTAAAACTGAGGTTCTACTACTACTACTACTACTACTACTACTACTACTACTACTACACACACTCCTGGAGACAAAACTGAAAGTTATCACTCTCACCTGAGCTTGAGGCTGCAAAGAAAGAAACATACACACACTGTTGAAATAAACATAAGAAGACGAAGAAAACGAAGAAAAAAGGGAAGAAGAAGAGGGAAAAGACACTGAGCATTGATTTTGGCGCTGAAATGACCAATGACTAAACTTTAGAATCAATCAGTTGTAATGGACACAAAGCAAAAAACAAACAGAAAAAACAAACAAACAAACAAAAACAAACAAACAAACAAACAAGAACAAAAAAAAAACCCCCACAAACGTATCAATATTGGATGAATAAACGGAAACTGTGTCCATACACTCCAGAATGCGATGTTAGCGTGTGCGAGCGCACCCTCACCTCACCCCACCCCCCCCACCAACATACACAGACCTCTACTTCTTAAACAGACTATCCACAGAGGTTAGAAATATGCTAAGTTAATACCCCCACATACTCCCACCTACGCAGAGAGGGGGCGAGAGAGAGAGAGAGAGAGAGAGAGAGAGAGAGAGAGAGAGGAGAGAGAGAGAGAGAGAGAGAGAGACGGAGAGAGAGAGTAGGCAGACAGACAGACAGGAAGATAGACAGACAGAGAGAGAAAGAGAGAAAAATTCATTTGGGCCTGTAAACATGTGTGAGTCTTGACGCTCTGAAGTTTTGACTTTATTACCTTCAGCTGAGCAAGCCCGCATACAGTTTCACGGATCGCATTGAGGGATAGTAATGATACATAATGAGAGAGAGAGAGAGAGAGAGAGAGAGAGAGAGAGAGAGAGAGAGAGAGAGAGACACACAACACAACACACACACACACACACACACACGCACGCACGCACGCACACACACACACACACACACACACACACACACACACACACACACACACACACACACACACACACACACACACACCCGCGTCCGCAAGTCTCACACATTGGCTTTACACACAAACTACAGGCACATCACTGAATCATAGGCATCGATCAGCTTTTACCGCCATTGAGTACACCACTGAGCCACCGGGGCCGTCATCCGGATCTTTAGCAGATGCCACAAGTACCGTTTTGTTGATCATACTAGTCCCCTGTGTGCACACACACACACACACACACACACACACACACACACACACACACACACACACACACAGAGACTGACTGACTGACTGACTGAAACCAATTTACCGTCAGATTAACTCATAGTTGTACTGACATTTAAGTAAAACATGAGCGGAATGTCAACATTTTTCAAAAAAAAAAAAAGGAGCATAATTCACACACACACACACACACACACACACACACACACACACACACACACACACACACACACACACACACACATATCCATACGAACACACACACACACACACACACATTCACAAATACACAAACACATACATACGCGCCCGCGCGCGCGCACACACACTCACAGATACACACACGCGCGTGCGCGCACACACACACATACACACACGCGCGTGGGCGCACGAGCATGCATATAGACACGTTACTGATACACTCGTCTGTAGTCGTCTGTTGATCACATTTCGCCTCTTCTTCACTCTCTTCACTGGCTATCTGTCTCAAAAACGTATCTCGTACAAAATCTCAACTCTCACTTTCTCTGCTCTCTTTGAAAATGGACCTTCTTATCTCTCAGATCTCCTTAAAACCTACACCCCCTCTCGGTAACTACGCTCCTGTGCTGACGACCGCCTTCTACGAATGACTCGCCTCAGGACTACTACTGGTGAAAGATCTTTCTCTCTTTTCAAGCTCCAGCGACGTGGAACAGACTGCCAGACTCTCTCAGACATTCAGATTCTATCTCTTCTTCTTTCAAGTCTAAACTTAAAACCCATCTATTTTCTCATAATTAGTCAATGCTCTGGGGGTGGGGTGGGGGTGGGGGGGGTGGGGGTGGGGGGCGTACAACCTAACTCATAGCCGTCTGAGCCTTTTCAAATGTAGTGTATGTGTATGTTCTCTATTACATGTATTTGTTGTACGATTGAACGTTATAGGATTTAGTTTTTGTAGTGATACTTAGCAAGGGAAATCAGTCAGAACAAGAATCAAATAAATCATTCAAACGCACAAGGAGAGAGAGAGAGAGAGAGAGAGAGAGAGAGAGAGAGAGAGAGAGAGAGAGAGAGCAGAGACGGAGAGAGGAGAGAGAGAGAGAGAGAGAGAGATCATCATCAGCAGTAGCATTACACATAATTACGGATTTCAAATTCGAGGAAAGAGGAGAGATTAAGCCTAACCGTTAAAATAACTGATACTCAGACTGGCTGACCGATTAAAACAACAGACAGACAGACAGACAGACAGACAGACAGCCACACACACACACACACTCTCTCTCTCTTTCTCTCTCTCTCCCCCTCCTCTCTCTCTCTCTCTCTGAAAAACTCATCTTCCGCTGACCTCATCCAGTTCGATCCTGTAAGGTAAGTTGACAAAACGATGGGGGATTGTCGTTGACGTCTCGGATGATCAGTTTCACCTGTCCTCGAATCTGTAATGATGATGATGATCATTATAACAACAACGACTGCAACGACAACAGCAACAATAATAATGATATTAATGGTAAAGATGATGATGGCGATGCTGACAACAATAAGAATAATTGTAACAATAATGTTGGTGATGAGGAAAAAGATATTCATAATAGTACTGCTACTTCTACAACTACTAATAACAAAAACACAATGATAGTAACAATACCTCTATTACTACTACTACTACTACTACTACTACTACTACTACTACTACTACTACTACTACTTCTAACCATAATGATAATAATAATTATAACATCCATCATCTTCATCATCATTAGAAGGAGGAGGAGGAGGAGGAGGAGGAGGGGGAGGAGGAGGAGGAGGAGGAGAAAGAGGAGGAGGAGGAGGAGGAGACTTTCTATTTACAGTCTGGCTGATCACGGTGGGTATATCAGGTCTGTAAGCAAGTTAGAGGCTGAACTGTTTATAAAACACTGATGCTGCCGCTACTTCTACTTCTACTATTACTACTGCTAAACTTCCACTACTATTACTGCTACTGCTATTGCTGCTACGACTACTACTGTTGCTGCTGCTACTACCACTACGACTACAACCATTATCATTATTATCAGAATAATGATGTTGATAATGATGATGTTGATGATGATAGTAATAATAGTAATGGTGACAGTAAAGATGATGATGACGATGATTTAATAACAGTGATAACAATAACAACAATGATAAGAACTACTACTACTACTACTACTACTACTACTACTACTACTACTAACAAAAACAACAATAATGATAATAGTAAAATAATAATAATAGTAAAGGGATAATAATAATAATGATGATGTTAATAAAAATACCACCACCACCTCCACCACCACCACCACTACTACTACTGCTGCTACTACTACTACTTCTTCTACTGCCACTACTACTATCACCAATGAAAGTAGTTATGATAATGAAATACTACAACGACACTAATTACGCTGGTATCAGTTGATGTAGAAAGTGTTTTTACAATTTTCCACCGGACACAATCCGTAACTTTTATGTGGCCTGGCAACATGGCAGTGTCACGTGATCTCTGTCCCGTGTGGACATTAGTTGTCCCTTCCGCAGTGTCTGTTTACCTACATGGGTTTATATGTCCATCATAACAGCATTTCCCACATTAATCTTTACTTTTTTTGTAACATGGGGTGGGTGGTGATGGAGGGGTGTGACAAAGGGTGGTCTCCCCTGCATCGCCTAGTTTTTGTCAGATTTAAGGACGGCAGTGATTTTTAGCAACCGAGTCATTATGTGAATAGAGTTGTTCATTCTTTTCTTTCTTTCGCAGCTTCGTGATAGCCCTAACTACAAAAAAAAGATGTGTGGAAGAGTGGGTTATAATATCAATAGAACTGCTACTCTCATGTCTGTTTGAACTGTTAACTCTTTTCTTTGATTCTTTTTCTTTTTTCTTTTTTTAGCCTTGAATTGGCTACTAATTTCAATACTGGGTTTTGTTTATAATAATTCTCTTGAAGTGACCCCCCAAAAGCAACAACAACCAGTTTATGCCCGAGCTTGTGCCCGAGGAAAAAAACAACATGAACGCGCATATATGCTTGCAGAGTCCCACGTGCACGCACGAAACCTCTTGTCGAATGAACATTTTCACACATATCGGCGGAGAGAGAGAGAGAGAGAGAGACGAGAGAGAGAGAGAGAGCAGAGAGAGAGAGGCAGAGAGAGAGAGAGAGATACACCGGACAGACATGGAGAGAGAGAGAGAGAGAGAGAGAGAGACGAGAGAGAGATGAGAGAGAGAGAGAGAGAGAGTCTTTATTATAGATGGTGCACACACTGTCACACATAAGCACATGATCACACACACACACACACACACACACACACACACACACACACACACACACACGCTCGAACACATTTAGATAAACTCATTTAATGAAACCTTATTCCTGTCCTCACCTCACTTTGTCCGTCAGATACTTTGAACCACAGACTTCGAATGTTGGGGCTCTGCACAGAAACATAGGATTTAACGTGCCGTTGTGTGTTTCAATTACAAATGTTATGCGTGTGTGTGTGTGTGTGTGTGTGTGTGTGTGTGTGTGTGTGTGTGTGTGTGTGTGTGTGTGTGTGTGCGGGCGCGCGCTTGCGCTTGTGCATTTGTGTGTGTGTGTGTGTGTGTGTGTGTGTGTGTGTGTGTGTGTGTGTGTGTGTGTGTGTGTGTGTGTGTGTGTGCGTCCGAGGGCGCGCGCGCTCGTTTTTTTTTTATGAGAAACATGAAACCCCCTCCACCCCCCCTCCTCCCAAGCGTTGACCGGGCTGGAAGAACACAGAACGGTCCACAGAACTCTAGTGGAACTGACCTCCCCCCCCCCCCCCCCCCACACACACACACAAAGAACTCCAGCAGAACCAACAAGGCAAGTCCCCCAGCTGTGGCCAATCCCATCCCATCCCATCCCATGGTGCTCCGCGCACCTACCCTGTCTCTATCCAGGGCATTGTTCAGCAGGACGTCCACGTAAAAGTTCGGGGGGTTCTGCACCACGTCACTCAGTTTCACCAGTTCGTCGGAGGCCCTGTCCTCAAAGGTGAAGGTCAGCTGGTTACTATCCGTATCTTCGGCTTCGATTCTGAACAGTGAGGTACCTGGCGAGGGAAACGGGGGAACGAAGGTCATCGTTATTCCGTACTATGACAAGGAACGAACGAACAAATTTAATGATAGGCCAATCTGCCCATGTCATCAGGGGGTGTGAAAACTGGGAATGGGAGGGGAAAGTGATGATGACACTAAAATACAATGGAAAAGCAAAAATAGATTCATCAAATGAATCAAACATCAAACATCGTACAAGAAGTGGTTTCTAGTATTAAAGGCTTTAGATATATACACAGCAAGAGATTTACATATTCTGACATCTGAGAGTAATAAAGTCAATTTGAATGCATTTGGATGACTATGGTATTTGGCTGGGATAAAGGTTTTCCGTAAAGAACTGTATTTATCACACACTAGTATAAAATGCAGCTCAGATTCTTCAATGCCAGGACAAAATGACAAATCTTTATTTATTCTTGTAACTGAGAATCTAGACTTATGAATTCTTAGTTGTGAAACTCCAAGTCTAATTCTTGTCAAGTATTTTCTAAGAGATGGATTTTTTATTCTAAACAAATATTCTGGAACATCATAGAGTTGTCGAAAGGAAGAGTAGAACTGAAATCTTTCTTTTGAGTTAATAGCAGCGTCTAAGTCTTGTAAACAGCAGTCAACAAGTCTTTGTTTAAAGGCATGCACAAAACATTTAACATTTTCCACCCCTTGATTTTCCCACACAAATCCCAAAACCATATTTATATAATGTCAAACATATATTGCTTACCCAGTTCCTTTTGCCCTTATAATGCAGACTACATAACATTTTATAAGATTTTCTTGGGATACGGTTATCCTCCATACGGGTTAATTTCAGCCAGTATTTTACACATTTTATTAAAGTCTGAATATATAACGGGTATCTGCCAGTTTCGGAATATATAAGTGCACTTGGTGTGTGAACACTTACATTCAGAAGACGTTTTAATAGCTAAAAGGTGTACTCTTTCAATTATAGTATGGTTTGCAGTTAAACCCCAAACTCAGCGCCATATGTTAAAATTGGCTGGATCTGGCTGTCAAAAATTTGAAGAAAAGTTTTGGATTGTTTTCGCCTAGAGACCACAAAAATTTCAAAATACTAAAAACACATTTTTTAGCTTTGAGCGCCTTTTCCTCCAAAGAATATGAAAAAGTTAAACCGGTAGAAAGAATGACACCTAGTATTTATACTCATTCACAACTTGCAATTGTATACCATGTGTGAAACCATTTTTCTCGTGAGGCAACATGCCCTCCTTTACGAAATATTATAATTTTAGATTTTTTCTCATTCACGATCAGTCCTAGTTTATTGGCAGTGTTAGTTAATATATCTAGTTGTTTTTGAAGACCAATTACAGTATGGGAAAGGAGAACAACGTCATCAGCAAAAAGCATAATAAGAATGTTAAGAATATCGGGGAATAAGCTTATTCCATGTTTTCCAGATAGTGCAACGTCATTTGCGAGTTCATTTATGAATAACGAAAATAAAATAGGGCTACAGTTGTCACCTTGTTTCAAACCACGAGGACACATAAAGGCTTCAGTAAAATCACTGTTTGCCCGAACTCTAGCTTTAACAACTTGGTACATACTTTTGATAGCATGATGCATTTTACCTTGCACACCATTTTTTCAGTATTAACCACAATTTATTTCTATTCACTAAATCGAAGGCTTTTTTAAAGTCGATAAATGCGGCATAGAGCTTTTTGCCAGAAGATAACTGTTTCTGTACAAGTGATACTAAAGTAAATATATGGTCGACTGTGCTATAACTCTTCCTGAATCCTGCCTGCGACTCACTGATTACATTATTTTTTTCGACCCACTCTGTAAGACGTTTGTTCAGAACATAGGTGTATAATTTGCCACTTATATTTAACAATGAGATGCCTCGGTAATTGTCAGGAAAATTAGCATTACCTTTTTTATGCAGAGGATGTATGATTGCTTCTGACCACATGAGTGGAAATGTCCCGGAATCAAACAGTCTATTGAAAAATTTGGTCAAAAAAGAAACGACTACCGGAGGAGCATACTTGTAAAATTCAGCACTAAATCCATCGGTTCCAGCAGCTTTACCATTCCGAAGTGATCGTACTGCATTTTTAACCTCTAATTCTGTTATTTCCCAGTCTAGGGTGGAAGTATCCACATTACAGCAGAAACTAGTTTCATATTATTATTGTTGGTCATATGATTAGCTGAAGGTACAGAATAATCGTTGATTCCAGAACATAGTTCGTTTTCCTGTTCAAAGTCGTTATAAACTGTAAAAGTGATTGTACCATTCTTCAATTGTGATGGAGCTTTCTGGTGCTTTGGTACCTACCTTTGACTTAATAGTCCCCCAGAATTTCTTGGGATCATTTTTATTTGTCTCAAGAGTAGCCAGTATACGTAATTTATTCTTTTTGTTTTCTAACAAGCAACTGTTTGTATTCTCTTCGTTTATTAGTGTACGTAAGCCTCAGTTCCTCGACCTGTATTGCGTTCTTGCAATAGGTAAAATTTTTCAAAGGATTGCAATAAGTCTGATCTTTCATTTCGACATTCACTATCGAACCAGGAATGTTTGTTCTTTGCACCAATAACAATATGTTTTTTCATACACTGGCCTGCAAGAGTCAAACATTCGTAAAATTTATTCAATGCCAGGTTGACATCAGTAGTCATCAGAATTACAGCTTCGTTTAAAATATCTAGTATCTCCTGTGACTTGAAGGCCTGTTGATATTCATCCAAACGATCCTTGTTCCAAATGAACCTTTGGATGACACGTTTTACAGATTTATTTTGAATGTATTTTACATTTCTTGGTAAGTTTAATCTTAATTCAATAGGTAAATGTTTAGATTCAGCAATGTTGAGCACTCTCATGCTTAGAGCATGTTCAAAAAGGCACCTTGAAATCAAAAAATAATCTATGATACTTGCCCCATTATGTGCTATATATGTATAGTCTCCGTGCGGATCAACTGAGGTAACACCATTTAGAATTATCAATGAAAATTCTTCACATAATTTCAATAGGTAACATCCAAATCATTCATCATTTCATCTTTGGAGTTTCTAAGATATGCTTCATCTTCTTCAATATTATTGTCATCATCGTTCCAAACATTAGTGTCAGGGAGAGTGATTTCCCTAGCGTTTGATTTACCTGTCCTGGCATTAAAATCTCCCATAATAATGAAAGGTAATTCTCCATATACTGCTCAAAAATATCGAGAAGACAGTGTTCAAACAGATATATTCCATTCTTATTTCTGTATCTAAATAATACGGGCTTGATGCTGGGGGAACATAAATGCCTAACAATATAGTGTCGATAGGTAAGCCACCAAACTGTTCAGATAGTTTCACAGCAATACAGTTATCACATTCTAATGGAATGCGTTCAACAAATCTAGAAATTGTCTTTTTTACCATAAGAACAACACCACCCAGATAGACGGGCTGTCACAGCATCAGATAATTTCAATCCAGGTGACACAAAAATTTCAAAAGAAGGAAATAGATGTGAAGGGAAATAGGTCGCAAAAGTTTCTGACAAAATACGATTTCATATTTACAGAATAATAACTGTAATTCAGGTTGGTATACAGAACTCAAACCTTCTATATTGTATGAAAGAAAAGAAATGCAACAGTTCTCTGCATTAGCATCATTTGCAGGACCTGGTACAACCCCAGATATAGTGACAAGGGCAGGGCCGAATCCCTAGGTGTCTGTAGATTGGCTTCTATCCGCCTGGGATGATCCTGTTGCAATGCGTGGGAAACAATCTGTGACCTGCTTTTGTCTGAGAGTGGATTTATCATGAGCTATGTTTGTCATTGTACGTCCGATTGCCATCTTTGTTTTGCTGCGTGTTTGTCTGCCATGTATTGTAGGTGTTTCTGATATCATAGAACAGTTCTGTTGTTCTGACACTACGGGAAGATGGATTACACTTGAACAGTTTCATCCCGTCACGTCTACCGTCAGACTGCCCAAAAGACTGACTCTCTAATTCATCTGCGCCAGTCCATGGGTCCACCAGGCGTTTCACCATGGTGGTGCTGTCGTCGTCTGCCTTGGCTTCACTGGTGGGTGAGTGGTTGAGGATGGGCGTGGCGAAGAAGGTGTGTGGGAAGCCAGATCTGCCTCAGGTCCATCAGGGACTGCTTGCTGGGTGGAAGGAGGGAGAGGGGCATCACAGGAGAGGTCAGTGCTGCTATTGAAAGCACTACACAGCACGTTCCCGGCCAACCATTGGGCTCAACTGGTTTGCACCAGAAGTTGGTGCAACTTCACCAGTCATCAGACAAGATGTCTGCGTGTCACGTTCATGATGGAGCCGGGATTCCACGGGTAGACGGTCCCTGGCGTTCCGAGAATTGGGTCTGGGCGCATGGTTCTCGTCTTCCGCGTTCGGTGTGGACGTGAGTCTGACGCCCCATTGATTAACCGTCACTCCGGCTGAGGGGCGTGGAGTTCGCTGTGGCTGTGGAGGATGGGCAGGCGCTGTCCCTGGAACATCCGCTGGGGCTCCATGGCCTGTATCCACAGGCTTCTGGCGGTATTCTGTTCCTCACGGTGCTCGCCACGTGTTCTGCATGGTATCTCCTGTGTTGAACGATCGGGGAGGGGCGGGAATGCAGCCATGTCTGCAGTCCATGGGAGGCCCTCATCAGAGGATGACATCGGCCTCTGCCTGGACTGTGGGTGGGGTGGAGTCCATGTAGATAGGCGTTGGCACTGGGCCACGCTGGTTTACTCGTTCAATAGAACTATCAGCAGCGGCATCCTGCGTGAAACTGGCTGCTGTCCATGGGAGGTCCTCAGCAGAAGATGTCATTGGCTCTGTCGGGACTGCAGTTGAGTGGAGTCCACATGGGTTGGAGCTGGTGCCAAGCCATGTAGACTGACTGGTTCCGCGGAGACATCAGGGTCAGCAGTCCAAGCCAAACTGTTAGAGAGCGTCTTCGTGGGTCTTTTCTTGGGCCACGGTGTTGCATGCTCTGGCGCATGTGGTAGAGGCGCTCCTTCCAAAC
>JADBJO010004438.1:21466-23966 GCA_016801955.1 Conus betulinus | reverse complement strand
CTTAGCTACAAATGAACAGGAAATCCCATCCACTGAAAGATCATGATTGCAACCGAATAGTCAAATACATTAACAGATAAAGAGTGACGCAAATTACGGGCCATTCCATTGATGACAAGAACATAACTACAATTAAAAAGAATTACTTGGGGAACAATTCTCACTAATCAAATACCATAAGATCAATGCATCTTTTAGATTGGATCCAATGATCAATCTACTTTTATGTTTTGATTTCAAGAAAGCCTTTGACTCCCTTGACGGCAATTCTAAGAGCTTATGTATTGGGTTATAGTGTGTACAAATGGATTGAAAGGTTTTATAAGAGCATAAAATCAGCTATTTTTTTTTCGGTAACAGTCGGAGAATTCAGTGGCTCAACGTAGAATAAGGTCGAAGCCAGGTTGACCATATATTACCCGCTCTTTTATATATTAGTGCTGGATTATTCACTACGATTAGAAAAAAAAAAAAAAAAACTATAGACGTTAAAGAAATATCTGTTAATGGCGAAGAACATAAGATTTTTCATTTTGCTGGTGACACACAAATAAGGAACAGGTGGGTTAAAACATATCTAAAAAAACAACAACCCATTTTACTCAATTGAAGAACTGGTGTCTGGTGTAATCATAAACGAGGAAAAGATACCATTTGATCAGGAAGCAATACATTTTCAAAGTGATACATCTACCCATCCTAAATTTAGTAGAGAAAAACCAAAACAATTCAAAATATTATGTATTTGATCTACACAAATTTGGAAAGAATGGGAGTCTATTAAGTATTCTGAAACCAATTCTAAAACAGAAGTTTAACATTTTACAAGATCTAGTTCAAATGGAATACGGCGCCGATTGCACCCCTGCAGTAATATGATTTTAAAAAAAAATCTCATCTAGGCTTACTTAACTTTTATTATTGTCGCAAATCTTCTGAATGATTTCGTTAATTAAAACACTTGAGAAGCAACGCCGTCGTTAGAAGTAGCACAGCAAACAATGCAGGACGGGTACAAAATAGCAGTGTGCACAAAATGGACGGCTCGATATTTCTGATATTGAAATAAGATGTCAATTTTAAAGTTGATCCGGATATGGACACCCAAATGTACCAAACACAAAATAGAAACAAAAAAAAGTGCAATGTAATGTACTTTTATTCATGAAATTTTTATCACTATAGGTTCAGTTGCAAAAATGCAAATAATTACAACAACAAAAATGTAAAGAACTGCACTAATCGGAATTGGCGGTAAACATTTAATGCTGTAAGCTTTTCTGTTACAACATGAAATTGATGAAGTCTTGAGAATTATAAACTTCATTATACTCTCTTTCATGACATTTTCTTCATCGCAAATCATTTACAAACACGAATATGTTTCCAAACGGAATTTATAGCATTTCACATCCTGTGAAAGAGAAAGAAAGGCTTTACAAATGCGCAGACTTCAATCTAAAATACGGCTTGAAAGTGGTCTTTTCACTTATGCTGGTGCATATCACCTAGTGATAATAAATATTTTTAAAAAAGCTAATAAAGATAAAGAGGGCGACGTTGCTTTGGAAGCATCAAAGTCGATTTTAGCATCAAAAACGGACAAAATATTACTTGTTATTATAACTTTCACGACAATCATATATGCATAAACGAAAAAACACACACCCTCACATTCAATTTTAAAAAAACGGGATGGAGTACAGGTTATTAAAACAACAACAACAACAACAAACAAAAACAAAAACAAAAACAAAACAAACAACAACAAAAAACAACAAAAAGAACGCTAAGATAAACAGCTCTCACATCAGATTTCATCAAGGCTGAATTTTTCTTACCATGGTTTGTATGACCCTCTCTCTCTGCCTGATCAATGATACAAATATTAAAAAGGATATAATGAACATTATTTTCCCTGTTATCTTCACCACCATCTCTGCTTTTTTAAAATTATATCTTTAAAAGAAAAAAATCTATCGACTGAATAAATGCTCTTGCTATATTTCAAACCGACAGAAGATTAAAATCATTATCATCAAATGCACTACATTTCGGATTTGATAAATCATGTCTGTTGTCCAAGAAGCTCCTTTGGGGAAGCGGATGATGTTACAGAAATACTGCAGGCATTGATCAGCACTTTTTCAGTCTTTTCTCTTTGCCATTACAAGTCCTCGTCAACACTATTCCTCTAGAATCTTTTTGAAGTGTTGCCAGACAGAGTAAGGACATCGTCGGGTTGTGTTTTTTTGTTTGTAGACTGACACGAGACGGGGGCGCAATGAGACGGCGGCGCAATGAGACGGGGGCACAATGAGACGGGGGCGCAACGAGACGGAGGCGCAACGAGACGGGTTGCACATTTTGGGGGCACAATGAGACGGGGGCACAATGAGACGGGTTGCACATTTTGGGGGCACAGTGAGACTGGGGCACAATGAGACGGGGGCGCAATGAGACGGGTTGCACATTTTGGGGACACAGTGAGACGGGGCGC
>JADBJO010004438.1:20000-21279 GCA_016801955.1 Conus betulinus | reverse complement strand
GAGAGTTCCAGTCTGTGTAACTGAGATGGGATTTGTCTGTGAATTGGACCCTTGATTAAATGTTCCACGTGACATTTGCTTCATCAATGAATTTATTTTTTGAAACCCAGAACCATTTGGAACATCCAAGGCGCTTCCGCAGCTTTCCAGAAAATGTAATTAAAGAGTGTTCCATGCATTTTGATTGGTTCCACTAAGTCATGGTTCTCGATCTTTCTATTATATTCTATGCTTTTTGACTGTTTTAAAAAAAAAGGACAGTTAAGTGCTGCATGTTTGTGAGAGCGTTAGGTCTACGAATGAATTTTGAGTTAAAAGCACATGTTTCTGTTTTGGAACCGTTGTTACGAACGCATGAAGCTGAGTTCGTAACTCTTCTGCCAAAACTTCTGCAAACACTTAGGTTTTACCAAAGTCGACCTTTCGTGTGTCTGGATCCGATTTAACCAGCTGACACCAGTTTCATGTCCAGTGTGTGTGTGTGTGTGTGTGTGTGTGTTGTGTGTGTGTGTGTGGTGTGTGTGTGTGTGTGTGTGCGTGTGCGTGCGTGCGTGCGTGCGTGTGTGCGTGTGCGTGTGTGCGTGTGTATTATGTGCATGCTCGCACACGTGTGTTTTAACAGTAGTTTGATTTTGCATCTAACATCTTGTGCCAGGTCAAGATCTCTCAACGTCCAGTCAGCCACTCAGAGGCGTCTTCCGACTTGGTCTCAAATTGACATTGTTTTTGCGGTTGCGCGGTTGTGTCCACAGTGGGTCGTTTCCAGATGATATTGTGTATGGGTCCACAGTGGGTCGTTTCCAGATGATATTGTGTATGGGTCCACAGTGGGTCGTTTCCAGATGATATTGTGTATGGGTCCACAGTGGGTCGTTTCCAGATGATATTGTGTATGGGTCCACAGTGGGTCGTTTCCAGATGATATTGTGTGTATGGGTCCACAGTGGGTCGTTTCCAGATGATATTGTGTATGGGTCCACAGTGGGTCGTTTCCAGATGATATTGTGTATGGGTTCACAGTGGATCGTTTCCAGATGATATTGTGTATGGGTTCACCAGGGATCGTTTCCAGATGATATTGTGTATGGGTTCACAGTGGATCGTTTCCAGATGATATTGTGTATGGGTTCACAGTGGATCGTTTCCAGATGATATTGTGTATGGGTTCACAGTGGATCGTTTCAGAGATGATATTGTTATGGGTTTTTTCCAGATGATATTGTGTATGGGTCCACAGTGGGTCGTTTCCAGATGATATTGTGTATGGGTTCACAGTGGG
>JADBJO010004438.1:0-15000 GCA_016801955.1 Conus betulinus | reverse complement strand
TGTGTGGATGTGTGTTTGTGTGTGTGTGTGTGTGTGTGTGTGTGTGTGTATTTGGTTCTTTGCAGGTGTGGAGAATGCCTTTAACCCTTCATCTGATGCTTTTAAGCATTTATTTCTTTATTTGCTTTTCTATCAAGATATCTGTCTGTGTATAATTCTATATGTTAATCTATCTTTTGTTTGTTTATCTCTTTTTATTTTGATGTTCGTTTGTTTATTTGCCTGTTCATTGCTTTATTTTTTCCATCTATGTTATTAATTCTGTCACTGTCGTTATTGGAATAATCCTGTTGTGGTCTTGATGGTCAGACTAAAATGCTGAACCAAATGGGTTCGTCACTTGCTCGCAGAAAAATGTGCAGGGGAGAGAACTGTTGCTGTCTCTGTGAGTGCAGGGCACGGCGTCATTGTGAGCGGGATGTACGCACCCTCCTTGGACAATGCTTCCATTATCATTGATGTCAGTGTGGTCACAATTGTCATCACGGTTACTATGTTCATGGCTGTCTCATGGTCATTGCTGTTACGGTTGTCATTGTTATCATTGTCATTATTTTCATTTGTGTCACCATCGTCATGTTGGTCAATGTTACCATGGTCGTCATTGTCATCATCGTGATTGTAATTTTGGTTATCGTTGTCATTTTCATCATGGTGATCCTCGTCGCTATTGTTATGTGCATCATTGGCCACCAAGGTTACCTCCGTGGGGCATTCCATGTCATGTACCACTCACAGTAAACATATTCGTTTAGAGTGTTGCGACTTGCATGATGTGTGAGACATAACCACTTTACAGCAGACTCCGTGAAAACCTTGTTCAGAGATGTCCCACCTGATGTGATCTTTGAATTTCTGAGATAACTTTTTTTTTATCTGATCTTAGATTTCTGAAAGAAAAATTTTTTGACGAAAATTTCCGGTGTGTTTTCAGAAGGTACATTTTTAAGGGTTGTTGTGACCGAGTTGGGTTTTTGTTGTTGTTGTTGTTGTTGTTGATTTGTGAGTTGACTTCAACGTGGTGTCAGCCCTAATACAGCCATTTGCGGTCGGCTGGGCTGTAAGCAACATTACCTTGCCTTACCAAGGATTTCAGTGTTGAGTTCATGAATGCCAACATCGACACCATTGTCATCATTGCTGGCTTCACTGTAACCATCGTTGTTATCACTGTCACCACGTTCGTCGCCACTGTCGTAATCGTCATCGTCATCATCTTCGTCATAATTTTCATCAGCTTCTACATGTTCATCTCACAAATCATGGTCATCATTGTCAGATGGTTTCGTTCGCCATGCTCGTCGTTCTCATTATGGTCATCATTTCAACATTGTCATGATGATCATCATGGTTGTCCTGGTCATTGTCGTCACGATTATCATTGCCGTCATGTTGATCGATGTCAGCATTCTCATGTTCACCAGTGTCATCGTGGCCATGCTGCTTATCAGTGTCGCGGCGGTCCACATTGTTAGAACAGTGTCACTGTGGCCATCATGCTTGTCATTGTCATAGCGGTCTTCATTGTTATATTGATGTCATGACCATCATGATCTTCAGTGTCACAATGGTAATCATTATCACCGTATTCTGTGATAGTGTCATCATGATCATTGTCACTTCAGTCATGGTCCTCAATGTCCTCAATATTATCGAGTTCATTTTTGTCAGGGTACTACCCTTGTAACCATAGTCATTGTCATGTTTGTCATTTTGATCATTAACATGATTATCGGTATGGTCATGATTGTCACCATGGTAGTTATCATTGTCATCAAGGTCAACGTTTTTACTACACGTCACCGTTGCCGTAGTCATCATGATCATCCTTGTCACCCTAGTCCGTTGTTCTGGTCGTATGGTCATTGTTGTCTCTCTTTTGTTATCGTTATCATCATGGTCCTTGTTGTAGTCGTCAATGTCACATATTGTCACCATGTTTACCATTATCATTGTTGTTTTCATCATGGCTACCATTGTCACCATTGTGACAGTGGTCATTGTTATCCTAGTCATCATGTTATAGTCGACATCTTGTTCCTTACTGTCACCAGGGTCCTTGTTATTTGTCAGAGATATCATTGTTGATACCATGGTCATTGTTTCATTGCTATCTTGTCTCAGTAGTTATCATTATGACTACATCAGCGACTGTGGCAATATTAATAGTCGGAAAAATGTAAAAAAAAAAAAAAAAAAATCACGATCACCTGTCACGTATCCAAGAATCTTGAGACTGTTGGGGCGCCACAGAAGACTTCTCATCTGGTTTCCTCCACGTTGAGGCAGTTGCTGAGTGTGAGGCCAGTCCATTCACCGATGTTGTCTTCCCATCTGTTGCTCTGTCTTCCTCTTCTTCTGCCTCCTCGCACTGTTCCTTGTAGAATGGTTTGGGCAAGTGCTGTTGATCTTGATACATGACCATACCATCTCATGTTCCTACTTTTTACTGTGGACAACAGGTCTTTGTACGGTTCAGTGGCTTGCCTTACTCTGGTCTGGACCTCGAAGTTGGCAAAAGGGGTCTTTGTATGAGATGCCAAGGATCTTGCGGAAGCATTTCATCTTTAATGCCTGAAACCTTCGCTCAAGTTCAGCTGTCAGAGTCCACGGCTCACAGGCATATAGAAATATGGCAATGACCAGGGAGCGCATCAGTGTAATATTGGAACTGATTGTGATGTTCCTGTCATTCCAGATGGGTCTTTGGCTAGCGCTGCTGTTGTTTGCGCGACTCTTGAGAGCACTTCAGGTTTTTTGATCTCTCATCTGAAACAACTGCCCCGAGGTACTTAAGCTTTGAACTGTCTTTAGTTTTTCTCCCTTGATAGCGATATTAGTGCTGATACCATTGGTTTGTTGGACATCAGTTTCTTCTTTTCGGCGCTGAGCTCTATGCCGAATAGTGCAGAGCATTTGTCCTGGCACTCTGCTAGGTTGTCTAGTTCTTGCTGTTCTCCAGCTAGCTGGTCGATGTCATCAGCAAAGCGTAGGTTTGTTGCTATCCTGCCACCAAGGCTCGCTGAGCCTTGATGTCCTCCCAGTGCGCCAGTCATAATTCTCTCCAGGTAAATATTGAATAGAGTGGGTAAGAGTGAACAGCCTTGCCTCACTCCAAACACTTGTTATGAACCAGTCTCCTGTGGTGCCATTGAGGACTGCACTGGTGGCTTTATCATAGAGGCATTCTGTGGTCCTGATCAGGTTGGCGTTGATGTTTCAGTCTCATGGTCGCCCATAAGGCTGCATGCCACATCTTATCGCATGCTTATTTCAAATCCACAAGAATATGGTGCAAGTCACAAAAAGAATCACTAATGGTGAAAACTTCAAAGTCCAGCCGAGGAACAAAGACGCGAAAAATTGTCAGTTTGGTCATTATTCTAGTCACCATGGATATCATTGTCACCATGCTCATTGTTATCATTGTCACCAATGATCATTGTTGTTACAGTTACCACGGTCATCATTTTCATGGTTACCATGATCATTGTTGTTGCCACTGTCATGATTGTAATTGTCATGAATTGTCCTTAGCGTGAAAATGATCGGAATATAATATTTGTGCAGTGTTTCAAAGTCTTTCTCCAATAAAAGCTTTGTTGTTAGAATTAGACGTCAAGAGTCTTGAGAAGCACTGAAAAGAACAGAAGAGAGAGACGGGAATATTTGATTTGATTTTTTTTTTTTTTTCTAGAATCCGTTTTCCTCAAAGCGTTTGTTTGACATGATGATTGAGGGAACCGAACGGAGAAAGGGGGAAGGGAAAGAAAAGCGAGAAGAGAAAAGTTGTTGACTCATGCAGGGGAATCCCAGTCTCCAATCCACTGACAGAGACAGGGATCACGCAAGTGAAGAAGAACGAAACATCTAACGCACAAAACCCGAAAATGACTTTTAATGCTTTAGAATTAAGGTGCACTCTGAACGAGCCTGGTTTGTTTGTTTGTTTATTGCTCGGGGTCTTGTTGTCGCTGTTGTTGTTAGTTTGTTTAATGTTTGTTTTCGCTTGTGCATTGTTGCAGCGCGTTCGTTTATTGTGCAAGTATTAGCATTCATCTCCTCGGTGTCTGCTAATGTGTGTTTCTCCGGGAAAAATTTCAGAGGCGGTCACCTGTCTGTTTTCCTGAGAAATGATTGTGCGGGAGGATCTGTCTGTACTGACTGTCTGTTTTGCCGATGCTACTGCTGCTATCGTCCTTGCAGCCTCGATTGTCGTCGTTGTCGATTTCGTTGGAGTCATCGTGAAATCGATCCACTCATCATCTTCTTTCTTCAATATTGTTTTCCTCTTCCACTATCAAGTGTGTGGCGAATGCTGGATCTTAATCATCAACGCAGTCACAGAGAGCAGCCTTAAAATTTTTTTTTTTCTTTCAACCAATGCATGTGCGCATGCCGTGTGCGTGAGTGCATGCGTGCGTGTGGGTGGGCAGGTGAAAGGGCGTGCGTCCATGCGTGCATGTGTGTGTGTGTGTGAATTGTGTGTGGTCTGTGTATGTGTGTCTGTGTGTGTATGTACGTATGTGTGTGTGTGTGTGTGTGTGGTGTGTGTGTGTGTGTGTGTGGTGTGTGTGTTTAAAGAGACAGACAGACAGCGAAAGCGTACAGGGGAGGGGAGAAATGATAGGGTAACGTGCGGAGTGGAGGAAGCTGATCAGACATTGATTAAAAAAGAAAAAAATACATAAAGACCGCACGAAAGTGATGGCAAGTGCGGAAGGAAACCGTTTAATTTGGTTTGATGATGGATCTTAAAAAGTTTAGTACTCTGTCCGTTAAACATAAAACAAAGAAATCACAAGACAAAAACGCGGCGCGTTTCGACCACTTAAGTCTTCTTCAGGCAAGAAGAAGATGATGATCTGTCATTCATTTTCGAAAGCTTGATCAGACCTTTAACTGCAATTCAGCAAGCATTACCGAAGAATCTTGTGCTCGGCGACGCTAATTTCAATTACAGGCTGCCATTGACCCAGCAACGGTACTGACCTCGATAGTTAGAGCGAAAAACGACCACACCGAACATGATCTCTTGATCGTTTTGAGAATTAGAATACTTGTTTTGCTTCGCTTGCCCAGCTTTGCCTTGCCTTGAGTTGCCTTGACTGACTGATCTTGTAACCCTAGAGTTCCTGGGATATCATTGAAGATTTTCTGATAATGTTCCAGTGGAATCTGTCTTTCTTCTTGTGTCGATTGCGTTTCGTGTATGATCTTTCTGTCTACTACAACAATTCAGGGGGATTTGAACTGTTAATACATGATTTTGCTCTTGGCATGGTGGTCAGCAGGTGTCAAGGTGTTAACAGGTGGTCTGTCTGTATATGGCTGACAGCAGGTATGCACGGGTTGATGGGTGAATCTGTAGGTGTTGATGGATGGTTTTTTTTTTTTCATCCGTGACAGTCAGTGGGTGTTTATGTGTGGATGGGTAATCTTTCTGTTCATTGCAGTTAGTGGATTTCTTTGATCTGATGGTTCATCTTTGTGTATGATAGTCAGCGGGGTCTGTAGGTGTGAATGGTGATCTTTCTGTATATGGCTGTCAGTGGGTGTTTCTGTAATGATGGTTGATGTAATGATAGTTTTTTCTTGTGTGTGTGTGTGTGTGTGTGTGTGTGTGTGTGTGTGTGTGTTGTGTTGTGTTTTGTTTAAAACCTTTTCTTAACCGCATTGAACCATTGTGCCCACATCAACTGTAAATAGCAGCCAACATTCTGGAAATTCTCCAGAAGACTTTTTCCCTTTGAGCTCTCATCTTTCTGCCTTCGATGTTTCTGTCTTTTCTTTTTTTTCCAAAGAGAAGCATGTTCAGGCAAAGAACATGAGTGAAGGAAGCGTAGGGACTGGAAACTATAAAGATTACCCTACATCCCACCGATTCCTTCACCACCACCACCACCATACTTGCTGCTCTCTTGTCACCATGGTGGTTATCATTGTCATCAAGGTCATCATCTTCACTACAGTCACTGTTGCCGTAGTCACTATGATCATCATTGTCACCATAGTTCGTTGTTTTGGTTACCACGGTCATAGTTGTCTTCCTATTGCCATCATTAACACCATAGTCCTTGCTGTAGTCGTAATTGGCATTCTTGTTACCCATGGTCATCATTGCCACTGTTGTCAATTTTATCATAGTTACCATTGTCATCATTGTGACAATGATCATTCTTATCCTAATCCTATTGGTCATAGTCGACACTGACACTATCAAGGACCTTGTTATTTGTCAAAGATGTCATTGTTAATACCATGGTCATTGCTTTATTGCTGTCTTGTCTCAGAGGTTATCATTATCACTATATCACCGACCGTGGCTATCTGAATAGTCAGAATTTTTTTTAACATAGCTCTGGAAAAATCTCTCACCAATGGATGAACACTTGAAAGTGCAGCCAGAAAAAAAAAATACAGTTTGGTCATTATCCTAGTCACCATGCCTATCATTGTCACCATGGTCATTGTTGTTATTGTCACCCAATTGTTACTGGTATTATGGTCATTATTGCCATGGTTACCATATTCGTGTGTCACAGCTGGAGTGCTACTGTATGACTGTCCCACTCTCACTTCCAAAAGTTTGGATGTATATAACAATTTTTACCTACGCACACCCACACCATACAAAATGGACAGCCAGGCAACACACAAGTTGAGTTTCTTTCTTTTATATGCTGCCTGAACCATCAAACATAAACACATATCGATGTACGTCATATCACATTTCATGTCAGTATAATTTAGCACAAAATCAATACATGTCACCACTAGCTAGGGCATGCGCAACAACCCAAGGAGCTTCAACCATCACTCTCAAAACTGGTACATAAAATATTTCTCACTGGCACCGTCAGTAGTGTCTCCACAGACACAATCTACACAGCTGGCTGCAACGAGCCCGAGTCATATCAAAATTGACACATTGAAAATTTCTTACTGGCACCGTCTGTAGTGTCTTAACACACACAGCTGGCCATAACGAGCCCAAATCACAGTCGTCACACGGCAAGCAGCGCCGCTCACGAATAGTAACTAAAGTCCCACCAGGTACACCCACACCAGAGATAATGACGGACTGCCCACAGAGCGGTCAGCTTCTCCACGTCGTCTTGACAGAGAATCCTCAAGTCACAGTCTTCACACGGCAACAGGGTACACCCACAGAAGATCACGAGTACTACCGACCTAGCGGTCGGCCTTTCCATGTCGTCTTGACAGAGACAGCAGCAAATAAAGACGAATACAGTTCCAGGCCGGACTCAGGGGCCTCGCCCGATTTTTTTTATCCCCCCCCCCCCACCTTTTTTTTTGTTGTTGTTTTTTTTTGTGTTTTTTTTTTGCGTCAAGTCTTATGTAGTTTCACGTTGACGTCACAAATTACGTTGACGTCACATCATTGTTGTCGCCAATGTCCGGGTTGTACTGGTCATGAATTGCCCTTAGCGTCTTGAAGACGATCAGGATGTAATATTTGTGCACTGTGTCATAGTCTTCCTCCAATACAAGCTTTGTTGTTAGAATTAGACGTCAGTCGTCTTCCTTGGCTTCGACGACAACAGCAAGTTTTGCCTCTGAGACAAGGCAATCTCTTTGATCCAGAACAAGAGAGTTGAGAAGGAAGCGGAGAGTGGAACGAGTCTTGAGAAGCATTGAAAAGAACAGGAAGAAAGAGAGAGAGAGAGAGAGAGAGGGGAGGGGGGGGGGGACGCTACGGAAACGTTTGATTTGATTATCGATCGGGAATCCGTTTTCCTCACAACGTTTGTTTGACATGACGAATGCGCGAACCGAAAGGGAGAAAGGGGGAAGGAAAAGAAAAGCGAGAAAAAAAAAAGTTGTTGACTCATGCAGGGGAATCCCAGTCTCCAATCCACTGACAGAGACAGGGATCACGCAAGTGAAGGGAGAACAAAACATCTAACGCACAAAACCGAAAATGCCTTTTAATGCTTTAGAATTAAGGTGCACTCTGAACGAGCCTGGTTTGTTTGTTTGTTTATTGCTCGGGGTCTTGTTGTCCCTGTTGGTGTTAGTTTGTTTAATGTTTGTTTTCGCTTGTGCATCGTTGCAGCGCGTTCGTTTGTTGTGCAAGTGTTAGCATTCATCTCCTCCTCGTGTCTCTGCTAATGTTGTTCTCCGGGAAAAATTTCGGAGGCGGTCACCTGTCTGTCTTCCTGAGAAATGATTGTGCGGGAGGGATCTGTCTGTGACTGTCTGTTTCGCCGATGCTGCTGATGCTATCGTCCTTGCAGCCTCGATTGTCGTCGTTGTCGATTTCGTTGGAGTCATCGTGAAATCGATCCACTCATCTTCTTTCTTCAATATTGTTTTCCTCTTCCACTATCAAGTGTGTGGCGAATGCTGGATCTTAATCACCAACGCAGTCACTGAGAGCAGCCTTAAAAGCATTTTTTTCTTTCACCCAATGCATGTGTGTACGCGTGTGTGTGTGTGTGTGTGCATGCGTGTGTGTGTGTGTGTGTGTGTGTGTGGGTGTGCGTCCATGCGTGCATGTGTGTGTGTGTGTGTGTGTGTGTGTGTCTGTGTGCGTGAGTGCGTGTGTGTAGGCAGGTGTGGTATGTGTGTGGGTGTTCGTCTGTGTGTCTGTGTATGTGTGTGTGTGTGTGTGTGTGTGTGTGTGTGTGTGTGTGTGTGTGTGTGTGTGTAAGGAGAAAGAGACAGACAGCGAAAGGGTACAGGGAGGGAGAGAAATCATAGGGTAACGTGGGGAGTGGGAGGAAGGTGATCAGACATGGATAAAAAGAAAAAAAATACATAAAGACCGCACGAAAGTGATGGCAAGTGCGGAAGGAAACCATTAATTTGATTTGACGATGGGATCTTAAAAAGTTTAAGTACTCTGTCCGTCAAACATAAACAAAGAAATCACAAGACAAAACACGGTGCGTTTCGACATTGTAGGTCTTCTTCAGACAAGAAGAAGATGATTGATCTGTCATTCATTTTCGAAAGCTTGATCAGACCTTTAATTGCAATTCAGCAAGCATTACCGAAGAGTCTTGTGCTTGGCGATGCTAATTTCAATTACAGGCTGCCATTGACCCCAGCAACGGTACTGACCTCGATAGTTAGAACGAAAAAACGACCACACCGAACATGATCTCTTGATCGTTTTGAGAATTAGAATACTTGTTGTGCTTCGCTTGCCCAGCTTTGACCTTCCCTTGAGTTGCCTTGACTGACTGATCTTGTAACCCCCTAGAGGTTTCGGGGACATCATTGAAGATTTTCTGATAATGTTCCAGTGGAATCTGTCTTTCTTCTTGTGTCGATTGCGTTTCGTGTATGATCTTTCTGTCTACAACAATTCAGGGGGATTTGAACTGTTAATACATGATTTTGCTCTTGGCATGGTGGTCAGCAGGTGTCAAGGTGTTAACAGGTGGTCTGTCTGTATATGGCTGACAGCAGGTATGCACGGGTTGGTGGGTGAATATGTAGGTGTTGATGGATGTTTTTTTTTTTCATCCGTGACAGTCAGTGGGTGTTTATGTGTGGATGGGTAATCTTTCTGTTCATTGCAGTTAGTGGATTTCTTTGATCTGATGGTTCATCTTTGTGTATGATAGTCAGCGGGGTCTGTAGGTGTGAATGGTGATCTTTCTGTATATGGTTGTCAGTGGGTGTTTCTGTAATGATGGTTGATGTAATGATAGTTTTTTTGTGTGTGTGTGTGTGTGTGTGTGTGTGTGTGTGTGTGTGTGTGTGTGTGTTTTGTTTAAAACCTTTTCTTAACCGCATTGAACCATTGTGCCCACATCAACTGTAAATAGCAACCAACATTCTGGAAATTCCCCAGAGGACTTTTTTCCCTTTGAGCTCTCATCTTTCTGCCTTCAGTGTTTCCATCTTTCCTTTTTTTCCAAAGAGAAGCATGTTCAGGCAAAGAACATGAGTGAAGGAAGCGTAGGGACTGGAAAGTATAAAGATTACCCTACAACCCACCGATTCCTTCACCGCCACCACCACACTTGCTGCTCCCTCGTCACCATGGTGGTTATCATTGTCATCAAGGTCATCATCTTCACTACAGTCACTGTTGCCGTATTCACTATGATCATCATTGTCACCATAGTTCGTTGTTTTGGTTACCACGGTCATAGTTGTCTTCCTATTGCCATCATTAACACCATAGTCCTTGCTGTAGTCGTAATTGGCATTCTTGTTACCATGGTCATCATTGCCACTGTTGTCAATTTTATCATAGTTACCATTGTCATCATTGTGACAATGATCATTCTTACCCTAATCCTATCGGTCATAGTCGACACTGACACTATCAAGGACCTTGTTATTTGTCAAAGATGTCATTGTTAATACCATGGTCATTGCGTTATTGCTGTCTTGTCTCAGAGGTTATCATTATCACTATATCACCGACCGTGGCTATCTGAATAGTCAGAATTTTTTTTAAGCATAGCTCTGGAAAATCTCTCACCAATGGATGAACACTTGAAAGTGCAGCCAGAAGAAAAAAAATTACAGTTTGGTCATTATCCTAGTCACCATGCCTATCATTGTCACCATGGTCATTGTTGTTATTGTCACCCAATTGTTACTGGTATTACGGTCATTATTGCCATGGTTACCATATTCGTGTGTCACGGCTGGAGTGCTACTGTATGACTGTCCCTCTCTCGCTTCCAAAAGTTTGGATGTATATAACACATTTTTACCTACGCACACCCACACCATACAAAACATGGACAGCCAGGCAACACACAAGTTGAGTTTCTTTCTTTTATATGCTGCCTGAACCATCAAACATAAACACATATCGATGTACATCATATCACATTTCATGTCAGTATAATTTAGCACAAAATCAATACATGTCACAACTAGCTAAGGCATGTGACAACACAGGGAACTTCAGCCATCACTCTCAAAACTGGTACATAAAGTATTTCTCACTGGCACCGTCAGTAGTGTCTCCGCAGACACAATCTACACAGATGGCTGCGACGAGCCCGAGTCATATCAAAACTGACACATTGAAAATTTCTTACTGGCACCGTCTGTAGTGCCTCAACACACAGTCCACACAGCTGGCCATAACGAGCCCAAATCACAGTCGTCACACGGCAAGCAGCGCCGCTCACGAATAGTAACAGTTTAAAGTCCCACCAGGTACACCCACACCAGAGATAATGACGGACTGCCCACAGAGCGGTCAGTTTCTCCACGTCGTCTTGACAGAGAATCCTCAAGTCACAGTCTTCACACGGCAACAGGGTACACCCACAGAAGATCACGAGTACTACCGACCTAGCGGTCGGGCCTTTCCACGTCGTCTTGACAGAGACAGCAGCAAATTAAGATGAATACAGTTCCAGGCCGGACTCAGGGGCCTCGCCGATTTTTTTTATTCCCCCCCCCCCCCCCTTTTTTTTTTTTGTTGTTGTTTTTTTTTTTTTTTTTTTTTGCGTCAAGTCTTAAGTTTATGTAGACGTTCACGTTGACGTCACAAATTACGTTGACGTCACATCATTGTTGTCGCCAATGTCCGGGTTGTACTGGTCATGAATTGCCCTTAGCGTCTTGAAGACGATCAGGATGTAATATTTGTGCACTGTGTCATAGTCTTCCTCCAATACAAGCTTTGTTGTTAGAATTAGACGTCAGTCGTCTTCCTTGGCTTCGACGACAACAGCAAGTTTTGCCTCTGAGACAAGGCAATCTCTTTGATCCAGAACAAGAGAGTTGAGAAGGAAGCGGAGAGTGGAACGAGTCTTGAGAAGCATTGAAAAGAACAGGAAGAAAGGAGGAGAGAGAGAGAGAGAGGGGGGGGGGGGACGCTACGGAAACGTTTGATTTGATTATCGATCGGGAATCCGTTTTCCTCACAACGTTTGTTTGACATGACGAATGCGCGAACCGAAAGGGAGAAAGGGGGAAGGGAAAAGAAAAGCGAGAAAGAAAAAAAGTTGTTGACTCATGCAGGGGAATCCCAGTCTCCAATCCACTGACAGAGACAGGGATCACGCAAGTGAAGGAGAACAAAACATCTAACGCACAAAACCGAAAATGCCTTTTAATGCTTTAGAATTAAGGTGCACTCTGAACGAGCCTGGTTTGTTTGTTTGTTTATTGCTCGGGGTCTTGTTGTCCCTGTTGGTGTTAGTTTGTTTAATGTTTGTTTTCGCTTGTGCATCGTTGCAGCGCGTTCGTTTGTTGTGCAAGTGTTAGCATTCATCTCCTCAGTGTCTGCTAATGTTGTTCCGGGAAAAATTTCGGAGACGGTCACCTGTCTGTCTTCCTGAGAAATGATTGTGCGGGAGGATCTGTCTGTGACTGTCTGTTTCGCCGTTGCTGCTGCTGCTATCGTCCTTGCAGCCTCGATTGTCGTCGTTGTCGATTTCGTTGGAGTCATCGTGAAATCGATCCACTCATCTTCTTTCTTCAATATTGTTTTCCTCTTCCACTATCAAGTGTGTGGCGAATGCTGGATCTTAATCATCAACGCAGTCACAGAGAGCAGCCTTAAAAGCATTTTTTTCTTTCACCCAATGCATGTGCGCACGCGTGTGCGTGAGTGTATGCGTGCGTGTGGGTGGGCAGGTGGAAGGGCGTGCGTCCATGCCTGCATGTGTGTGTGTGTGTATGTGTGCGTCTGTGTGTGTGTCTGTGTGTGTGTCGTGTGTGTGTGTGTGTGTGTGTGTGTGTGCGTGTGTGTGTGTGTGTGTGTGTGTGTGTGTGTGTGTGTGTGTGTGTGTTAAAGAGACAGACAGACAGAAAGCGTACAGGGAGGGGAGAAGTGATAGGGTAACGTGCGGAGTGGGAGGAAGCTGATCAGACATTGATTAAAAAGAAAAAATACATACATAAAGACCGCACGAAAGTGATGGCAAGTGCGGAAGGAAACCGTTAATTTGGTTTGATGATGGATCTAAAAAGTTTAAGTACTCTGTCCGTTAAACATAAACAAAGAAATCACAAGACAAAACGCGGCGCGTTTCGACCTGTTAAGTCTTCTTCAGGCAAGAAGAAGATGATGGATCTGTCATTCATTTTCGAAAGCTTGATCAGACCTTTAACTGCAATTCAGCGAGCCACACCGAAGAATCTTGTGCTCGGTGACGCTAATCTCAATTACAAGCTGCAATTGACCCAGCAACGGTACTGACCTCGATAGTTAGAGCGAAAAACGACCACACCGAACATGATCTCTTGATCGTTTTGAGAATTAGAATACTTGTTTTGCTTCGCTTGCCCAGCTTTGCCTTGCCTTGAGTTGCCTTGACTGACTGATCTTGTAACCCTAGAGGTTCCTGGGATATCATTGAAGATTTTCTGATAATGTTCCAGTGGAAATCTGTCTTTCTTCTTGTGTCGATTGCGTTTCGTGTATGATCTTTCTGTCTACAACAATTCAGGGGGATTTGAACTGTTAATACATGATTTTGCTCTTGGCATGGTGGTCAGCAGGTGTCAGGTGTTAACAGGTGGTCTGTCTGTATATGGCTGACAGCAGGTATGCACGGGTTGATGGGTGAATCTGTAGGTGTTGATGGATGGTTTTTTTTTTTCATCCGTGACAGTCAGTGGGGTGTTTATGTGTGGATGGGTAATCTTTCTGTTCATTGCAGTTAGTGGATTTCTTTGATCTGATGGTTCATCTTTGTGTATGATAGTCAGCGGGGTCTGTAGGTGTGAATGGTGATCTTTCTGTATATGGCTGTCAGTGGGTGTTTCTGTAATGATGGTTGATGTAATGATAGTTTTTTCTTTTGTGTGTGTGTGTGTGTGTGTGTGTGTGTGTGTGTTGTGTTGTGTTTTGTTTAAAACCTTTTCTTAACCGCATTGAACCATTGCCCACATCAACTGTAAATAGCAGCCAACATTCTGGAAATTCTCCAGAAGACTTTTTCCCTTTGAGCTCTCATCTTTCTGCCTTCGATGTTCCTGTCTTTTTCTTTTTTCCAAAGAGAAGCATGTTCAGGCAAAGAACATGAGTGAAGGAAGCGTAGGGACTGGAAACTATAAAGATTACCCTACATCCCACCGATTCCTTCACCACCACCACCACCATACTTGCTGCTCTCTTGTCACCATGGTGGTTATCATTGTCATCAAGGTCATCATCTTCACTACAGTCACTGTTGCCGTAGTCACTATGATCATCATTGTCACCATAGTTCGTTGTTTTGGTTACCACGGTCATAGTTGTCTTCCTATTGCCATCATTAACACCATAGTCCTTGCTGTAGTCGTAATTGGCATTCTTGTTACCATGGTCATCATTGCCACTGTTGTCAATTTTATCATAGTTACCATTGTCATCATTGTGACAATGATCATTCTTATCCTAATCCTATTGGTCATAGTCGACACTGACACTATCAAGGACCTTGTTATTTGTCAAAGATGTCATTGTTAATACCATGGTCATTGCTTTATTGCTGTCTTGTCTCAGAGGTTATCATTATCACTATATCACCGACCGTGGCTATCTGAATAGTCAGAATGTTTTTTAACATAGCTCTGGAAAATCTCTCACCAATGGATGAACACTTGAAAGTGCAGCCAGAAAAAAAAAAAAGTTGGTCATTATCCTAGTCACCATGCCTATCATTGTCACCGTGGTCATTGTTGTTATTGTCACCCAATTGTTACTGGTATTACGGTCATTATTGCCATGGTTACCATATTCGTGTGTCACGGCTGGAGTGCTACTGTATGACTGTCCCTCTCTCACTTCCAAAAGTTTGGATGTATATAACAATTTTTTACCTACGCACACCCACACCATACAAAACATGGACAGCCAGGCAACACACAAGTTGAGTTTCTTTCTTTTATATGCTGCCTGAACCATCAAACATAAAAACACATATCGATGTACATCATATCACATTTCATGTCAGTATAATTTAGCACAAAATCAATACATGTCACCACTAGCTAGGGCATGCGACAACCCAAGGAGCTTCAACCATCACTCTCAAAACTGGTACATAAAATATTTCT
>JADBJO010004437.1:192090-198512 GCA_016801955.1 Conus betulinus | reverse complement strand
AACGGAGCGAGGAAGGGGAGAGGAGGAGAAGGACGGGGACGGAGGGAGATGCGCGAAGGAAGGGGAGCGGAGGAGCGGAGGAGGAGAGAGAGATGAGTGACCACAATGATGGTTTATAATGAAGTGCAGGACAAATTGCCTCATTTCCCAGAATAGATGGATACGGCGAAAAAAAGACAAAGGACGCTGTGCGGGGTTAGGATACATCAGAGGAGGACTGCCATCAATCAGTTTGGCGCCATTGAGCGCGGAGGCAGCAGGCAGATTAGCCAGATTGAAGGATAGTCGAAATTTCAGGAGAGGAGGGATTAATGCATTATAAGGAGCGAGATAAGAATGAGAGATCTAAATTCAATCGCACGTGGGAACGTTGGAAGAGAGGAGCAGAAGTATAGAATGAATTCATTTGAAGATCGAGGGGGAAGAGTCTAATAAGTACTTAACGATTTCTCTTTGCAAAGCATTCCGTAATATTACTCCTGTATGTGAGAGGCCTAAGAGGATAAATGTTACAAGTTTGCTTTGTTTTGCCTAGCCTCTGAGTTATATGCACATGAAAGAAATGTGTGTAACATTGGGTTGCAAGAAAGGAAAGAGGACTGCAAGGAAAGGAAGCGAGGGACAGACAGAGGGCGATGTAAGTGTCTCAGGTACCCCCTCGTCACCTTTGTCCAGAAGAGATTTTCTGTGGAATAATTCAACAAATAAAATATCAAGAGTGAAGGGTCAGTGATCGACAAACCTGCTCTCTCTCTGTCTCTCTCTACTTCGATCTCTCTACACACACAAAACACAAAGCACAACACACACAAAAACACACGTACGGACGCGAGCGCGCGCGCCGCGAAGGGCGCGCGGGCACACGACGGCAACAACACACACACAGAACACGACACACGCCCACACCGTCCACACACACACACACACAGCCGGGAGGGGCTCTGATAATTGTTTACAAGTGTGAGTTACAATGTCCCGCCGTGGTGAGTAAGCCAAAACAAGAAAGAAACAAAAAAAACAAGCATTACAGACGTAATTGTGGCAGGATATAGCCGATGTTGCTGAACTCTCATTCCTCGTCACCAGAGATCAAGATTCAAACAGGTAAGAAAGGGTAATCAATAGTATATAATAGATCGATATCATATATATAGATTTAATATATATATATGGAGAGAGAGAGAAGAGGACGGTTTTTCATTTCTTTTGTTATTTTTTTTTTTTTCTGGTTGTTTTTTTTTGGAAGAGGCAGAGAGGGAGAGAGAGAGGGAGAGGGAGAGAGAGAGAGGGAGAAGGGAGGAGAGGAGAGGAGAGGAGATGGAGGCGAGGGCGCGCGATGGGAGAGAGGAGAAGTGAGGGAAGAAGAGAAGGAGAAGGAGAGAGAAGAGAGAGAGGAGGAGGAGGCCGAAGAAGGAGAAGGAAGAGAACGAGTGGAGAGAGAGAGGGAGAGAAGCGGCCGGGAGAGAGGATTTTTGGGGAGCGAAGAGGAAGGAGAGAGACGAGGGAAGAGCGAGAAGGCGCGGAGGAGGGCGAGCAGGAGGGGAGGGCGCGACGAGGGGGAGAGAAGGATGAAGGGAGAGTGAGAGGAGAGAGAGAGAGAGAGATTACAAATTTTTTTTTTTAATGAATATACTTTATCAAGCAAGAAAGGCTGTAACACAAGGGCCGAAGAACGCCAGCCGAATTGGGACGACAGAGCGGAGGACAAGTTTTTAGATCCACAGGAGGAAGCAAAAAAATGCGCAGAAGACGGATAGAAGGAGAGGCGACTTGTAGGATGAAACCAGAGAGTTTGCCGATAAATGGAGATTTGCCGAAGAAGCGAAGAAGAGAAGGAGAGGGGGGGGGGGCACAATTTGTGAGATGGAGAAGACAACGCACCGCCATCTAGATCTTCCCTCCAAACATCACCTCCTGGAAAGGGGGACGTTCGTGCGCGAGTGCGTGCAGTGGCTTGGGGCTTCGTGCGGAAGTTTGCGGGTGGTGTGTGTGGTGGAGGGTGGGTGCGTGTTGTTGGAGATGATGTGTGAGTGTGTGCGTGAGTTGTGTTGTGTGTGGTGTAGTGGAGTGTGAACTACAGATTAGAGAAAGATAAGGCAAACGATAATCGGGCGAGGAGCCGAAAGCCACAACCAAAATCCATGAAATCGAAAATACAGGCTAATAGAGTCGAGGTCCAAGTGAAACTCAATAAACTTAAGCGACGCGCCTTGGCATGATAACGGAAAGTAAACTGTTTCAGTCGAGCTGTGGTCATATTTCAGAAGGCAAATCAGAAAGATCGGCAAAAGAATGCGGAACAAAACGCGAAGACAGCCAGGTACCAAATTCCCTAACTCTCTCCTGGGAATGAAAGCAGGAGAGATATTGGGAAAAAACAGATCAAAAGAAGAAAGAGCATGGCAACCCCCCCTCCCCCATGTTCCGTTCACACAATCCTAACCATGTCACCTAGCCTTCGGGTCCTTGGATAAATCTGCCTTACCACGCACCCCTAGCCCGTTTTGTGTACCCCCTATTTATTTTTCCAGTTGTAGCGCACAGTTTGCCCCCATGAGTGACTCGAGGTTAGACAAAGTAAGAGACGAAGGAGAACATGGGTTCAAGAGCCGTGTTAGAATAAAATTGTAACGAAATAAGCTCACCTTGCGGGGAGGCCAACACGAGTAGTGAATTGATAGAGCCAGCCAAAAGACCCAAATAATGACTAAAAAAGTACGCATAGCTCTACTCTCTCTTGCCTACGCTCTCGTCTCTCTCTCTCTTAAAGAATTAAAGATTCTATGCAGGCCAGACGGAAGACGAAAAACAAGGTACCGATGATACAAAACAGAACACATTGACTTTTCTCGTGTGCACAGAGTGTGTAGATCGGAGGATACGAGAATATCCTAAGTTTATGGTAGGATTATACACCGAGACAACTGCAATGTTCACAATAGCTTGGAGTGCATCTCAGATCGGAATTCGAACGGGAAGGGAGAGGTGAGCTTAAACTAAACTGATGTCCAAGAATCGACTGGTCAGTGAATTTCCTTTATGTCGCCAAGATAAACAATGGTCGTCGTGGTTTTGATTGAACCAGACGGACCCAAAACATGTTAGCCAAGGAGGGGTTGCGAAGCTCATCTGAATGGTTGAACCTGGCATCGCAAGGCGAGGGCATGATCAGCCGGAAATAGGTACGGGGCTTAGGGCTTTTCGGGTTAGGAACTGGGGAGGAACCGGTAGGCTCGGCTTGCAGCCAATCGGAACACAGAAGGAGAGAGACAGGAGAAACGAGAGGGAGGGAGAAGGAGGAAGAGCTGTTTGGAGAGAGAGCAGAGAGAAGACACGAGAGAAGAATCGAGAAGCACGACGTGCTGTCTGGTCTTTTTGATGTTTCTCGTAGCAGGTGGTGAGAGATATGGCGGGGGGGGGATAAGACGGAGGGAGGGAAGAGAGAGAAGGGAGCGAGGGTGAGTCAGATTCCGTGAGGTTGGGAGCGGGTTGGAGAAGGTTCGTTTGCACGGGTGAGAGGAGGAGTTCACATGTAGGTGATGTCAAAGAGCGAGAGTCATGGTGGGGTCACGTGGGATCCGGGTTTTATTAATCCCAATGCATATAGAACAGGAAGTAAGGGGCTGAGTTTACACAATGGAGAAGCGAAGAAATGACTGGCCGTCTGTGTGATCGTCTCGTTCGATCGTGGTGCCAAATGTGTTCGACTCGCTACAGACGAAAAACTACTGGGCCGATCCGTTCTAACATTTGTAGGTAGTATTCACTATGGGCACGAATAGCGAGATTATATCGTTACTAATGGCTACAACTGGATTGGTCATTCTTTATGAAATTCCACAGGGTGAAAGATATTGAACGATCCTTGCTTTTGTAACAATGTGTAGATATGTTCATTAGTAGGTCGACGGAATGATGGCCCCAATGTTTACACTATATATAGCCATTTCTAAACGGGCTAGTAACGGGCCCAGCAGAACGTGTTTGTGTCCTCTTTGTGGAATATCTCAACGCGAGTAGTTTAAAGAGACAACTGGGAGGTACGTTTATATGCTTTGGCAGCTTTGTTTTTTTTTTTTTTTTTTTTTGTTTTTTTTTCGTTGTTTTGTTTTTGCTATTTTGTTGTGTTTTTTGTTTGTTTTGTGTTTGTTTTCCGTTTTTTTGTATCCCTTTCCGGAGGTCTCCTCATTTCTTCCTATACCCGGAATATGTGTAGTCGGACTATGGCTCCCTAATCTTGAGGGAGAGTCAAGACATAGGGGAATATAGACTTGGGGCAAAAAAACCTAGGTTCTATAGTAAATTTTCTAACCGTCTTTTTACTGCGAAAAAAAAAAAAAAAAAAAAATAAAAAAAAAAAAAAACGGAAAAGCGGAAAAAAAAAAAAAAAAAAACAAAAGGAAAAAAATTCAAGATTATTGTCCCCTTTTAATAAGCCTCTGTAGGGCCTGGCCCTGGAGGATCAAAACAATGAAAAAAACGTGTGGTCTTTGTTTTTTTAATGGGGGTCACTGACATAGTAAAGAAACACATCCAACAAAAAACGTTTTCAAAAACAAAAAAAAAAAAAAAAAAAAAAAAAAAAAAAAAAAAAAAAAAAAAAAACAAAAACAAACCACCAAAAAAAAAAAAAAAAAAAAAAAAAACCATTGAGTGGTAAAGGAAAAGCCTTGTTGGCTAGGGGAGAGACGAACACTCTGTAAATTAGTGGTGGAACATTTTCTTCTTCCCTGATTTTCTACGGAAAAAACTGAAAAAGGAAAAGAGTGTTATTTCCCTTAGCTCTCAGCAGGGGCAGATCTCTCTCCGAAGCCGATTTATATGGTACTCACTTTGTTTGTTTATTCATTTATTCGCTGTACATCTTTTAATATGTATTGGTGTTATTTTTAATCTATCACTTAAAAAAATCATTTTCCTGTTTATTTATTCATTCATTTATTTTTTGTTTTATGGTTTATAGCTCATGTATTCTATGTATTCATTCTTTTATTGTTTAATTATTCATTGACTATCTTATTTCCTATCTATTTATCCATTCATTATGGTTCCCAAATTTTCACTCGCCTTCACGGGCCTTCGTCCGGCTCCCCTCTTAACACACAAGCTTCACCCAGCCGTTGTTCTGTCACGTAGTGCCAGCCCAGCAGTCAGTAGAGGAGCTATCAACATCAAATCGTGAGAGGCGACCTACACACGAATAGGGAGACATGCTCTGTCGCTGAGGTTCGCTTGTTTTAACGCTTGAGGCATGGGGCCTGGCTTTTGTTACTATTAATCAGTATTTTCAGCTGTCAAATGTGTACAGGATAAAACGAAGATGGCACAGTACGTCCTTTCATGGAGAACAAAGAAGTAAAAAAAAGAAATGCAAAGTGGACCTAACGCGGAAGAATGTTCTTTCTTCTTCTTCTGTATAGAGTCGCCAGTCTATACGTAATGCATTCGAACGACGGTGGCTTTGTAAACAGTTTGTTGTTGTGTGTTGTTATCATAGTCAAGCAGCCCCCACCGGGGCTTTTTTAAGGATTGTCAAATCATAGGGGTGGGGGATACCACATCCTGTATCGTGTTAAAAAGCTACTTCCTTTACACAAAGAACACAAACAAATACACAAGTCAATGATAACGAAGGTTAGACGTGACATTCCTAAGGGGAAGACGAAAGCAGATAGTACTGAGGAGAGACTCTTAGCCATTGTCCTTCATTTATCGGGGTCAACTTAACGTTCCCGATTACAAATGGAAATCTTTCAAATGGAGCAAATAAGAGAGAGAGGCTATTCAGACTGGGAGCACATAAGAGAGAGGAGAGGAGAGGGAGAGAGAGGATGAGGAGAGAGGAGGAGACGGGAGGGAGCGAGCTGCCATGGGGAGTGACAGCAAGCAAAAAAACAAAAAAAAAAAAAGGGAGAAGACCTTCTTGTCTCAAAAAGCATTTATTTCGAGGGAAGAGGGAGAAAAAGGCGAGAGAGAAAGAGAGAAGAGTGCCCATGAACGGTCACACGACCAAGAAAAAAAAAAAACTCTGTCCAAAGGAAGTTTTCGAGGGGAAGAAAAAAAACAGACTGGAAAAATGTCCCACGACGTTACAGTGGAAAAAAAAAAAAAAAAAACAGAAAAAAAAATTAAAAAAAAAAACAGGATAAAAAAACAATACAAAAAAAAGGGACCTGGGGAAGGGAAAGTGGCACAGCGGTACAGAAAAAAGACGGCAGGGAGAAGGGGGTCAGTGCAGGGAGGAGAGACTGGAGGAGAAGGGGTGTTAGAGACTGGAGCCAGGGGAAGAACGCCCCAGAAACTAACGGACGGTTGTGCTGTTGTGTGTAAAGCAGCTCCCCCATCCCATGTCCCCACTCCTCCTTCCCCCTCAGCCCCTTCCGCCCTCACCCTATCCCCTCTATGGGACAGATTCAGTAAGC
>JADBJO010004437.1:184590-187090 GCA_016801955.1 Conus betulinus | reverse complement strand
CACCGCTCTCGCCCAACCCATGGACGTTAGCATAGTCAAGCCATTCAAGGATGCACTTCGTGATTGCTGGGTGCAGTAGATGACCCAGCCCAGGCTCCTGACAGCAGCCGGCAACCTACGGCAGCCATCACGGCAAGACGTCGTCACTTGGGTGGGCCAGGCATGGGGCAGAATGGGTCAGGATACCGTCAGCACACCATTTCTCCGATGTGTGCCATCTCCCAACGCGCTGGATGGGTCTCAGGATGACCAGACACTGGAATGGTTCCCAGAGCACATCCAGGCCAATCTGCCCCACAGAGGTGGCGGCGGGGATGGAGAAGACAGGGAGGTAGAGGCAGACCGAGTCGTCTGATGATTGGGAGGAAGAGGAAGTTGACTGTGCTGGACTGCAGTTTGCCAGAAGTTGAATTTTCCTTTCGATCTGATGCAGACATTTTCTCTGGTGTTTTGACATTTTGTATTCCCCACCACGATTTTTTTTTTTTTTTGTTTTTTTTTTTTTTTTTTTGCTGTTGGGTGTGATCTTTGAAACGCGTTCAATAAAGAAACAAATGCTCAACTCAAAGTGGTGACTGTGTGTAAGAGAAGAGAAGAAGAGAGAGAGAGAGAGAGAGAGAGAGAGAGAGAGAGCGGGGGGCTAGAGGGGTGTGTGTGTGTGTGTGTGTGTGTTTGTGTGTGTGTGTGGTGTGTGTGTGTGAGGAGAGAAAGAGTTGTAGCTTGTTTTGAATTGTAATGTTTTCTTTTCTTCAATTAGCTGCAAATGCCCATCCCAGAAATCAGGCAGTTGTTCCTTCTGCAGAGGGGGGAGTACCCTAGTCAACCGCCCACCTCTGACTTGAAGGAAAATTTTTGTGCAATGGGGGGCGTGTAGTGTGTGGTGTGTGTTGTGTGTGGTGTGTGTGTGTGTGTGGAGGGGGGGGGGGGGGGGGGCGTTAACAAGGTAGGTTTAGTTTACTATATATATATATATATATATATATATATATTGATCCATTTGAGCACAATAAGAGAACGTTGATACTTATGGTGCAAAGAGAAAAATAATGGCGTTGTCAGGAAGATGAAAAATAGAAGCCACAAAACACCCATGAGATAATGGCAATGATATTTCGGTTTATTTCAACCTTTTTCTCAAGCCACGCTGGCCAACTGACACTGGACAACAACACTTAAGATTACTGTTGTTGTGTCGCTGAAAAAAGTTTACTAGAAAGGAGTTCACTTAGAACCAAGTTCACTGGAAAAAAAAAAGTTCACTGAGGATGGGAGATGGAAGGGGACTTGTTGGAGGGCAGGAACAAAAAAAAGAAAAAAAAAAAAAATAAAGGCGTTAGTATCTGTCCTGTCCGCCTATCTATATGTTTTGTCTATGTGTCTGTCTATCCATCTATCTGTCCGTCTATCTGTTCTATCTATCTGTCTGGGGAGGCGAACGAAGAGGGGGGCCAAGAGGGGGGGTGGGGGCAACTCAATTCGCCAAATTCTTTAAACTTTCGTATCATTGGTACCACCCTACTCCACCCCATCTCTTCTCCCACCCCCACACTCTTTCACTCCTGTTTTCTTTTTAAGTGCTCGCATTCTGCCATGGTTTTATATATAATATATATATTAATATATATATATATATATATATATATTATATATAGTGTGTGTGTGTGTGTGTGTTTCCCGCTCTTGATTTCCGAGCTTAGTTCGTGATATAGATTCTTCGCGACCGCGATCCCGTGCAATCCTGTGACGTTCATCTCCTTTGTGACGTGGACAATCTTTGTTCCATTTTTCTTCTTCTTTTTTTTTTTTAACAGCAGAGCTGATAACACATGACCCTTTTAGGGTTGTCGGTCACAACGTAGGAAATACAAAAGGGAGAGAAATCGCGCCTGCCATTAAGGGGGGAAAACCCAGACATATGCGTAATTTTATATACTAATTCGTGATCGTGACATCAGTTTAGATACTGATACCGATATATCCTTAGGCTGGATTAAAAAACAGACTGCGCTTTGTCTGGCTTTGTTATATCAATCAAATGACACAAACTCGTGTTTGAAACAAAAAACCAAAAACAAAACAAAAAACAAAACAAAAACTTTTAATTCAACAGTACAGCAGCAGGACATAACAAAACCGGGCCTTTCTTTTCACGTTCTATTTCATACAGCGCTGCAAGTCGGACACCTGTCGTTCATTGTGGTGATGAAAGTATTATCATCTTGAGCCAGAGGAACGAATCGAAATTAGAATTTCATCAGTCGTAAAGAGAAGAAAAAGTGCGAGAATGTTCTAGAACGAAGACGAACAAATGGGATCAAAAGCCAGAACAAAAAAAACCACAACAAAAAAAGGAAAAAACAAAGAAAAAGGAGTGGTCAATAACAAACCTAAAACCAGAGAGTTACAACATACAAAGAAGACGAGGACTGAAAAATACGGATATTACAGTAAACAAAGAAAAAAAAAAAAGAGGAGTTTCAGAAAAAAGGGATATTATACA
>JADBJO010004437.1:172500-177500 GCA_016801955.1 Conus betulinus | reverse complement strand
AGAGAGAGAGAGAGAGAGAGAGAGAGAGAACATCAGAAATGGAAAAAATTAGTAAAGCACAAAATGTAATAATTTTTGACACGGTGTGAACATACGTAAAAGGTATGAGTCAGCATAGTGGCATGCATTAAAAATAATGAAATAAGAAAGAAACGAAGAGAGAGAGAGAGAGGAGAGAGAGAGAGAGAGAGAAGAGAGAGAGAGAGAGAGAGAGAGAGAGAGAGAGAGAGAGAGAGAATCATTAAACAAGTGAAACTGAAACCACTAATGGAGAAAATCATGTTAAAGACAAACACATTCATAATAATTATGTGCGACATAACTCAGAAAGAACCGACTAAAATTAATGAAACAAATACATATCAAATCATATACGAAAAAAATCATAATAAGAAGATGAGACACAGAGAGCACGTATTCGAACGCGCGCAAGAGAGAGAGAGAGAGAGAGAGAGAGGAGAGAGAGAGAGAGAGAGGGAGAGAGAGAGGGGGGGGGAGGAGACAGACAGACAGACAGATAGTCAGACAGAGGAAAGAGACAGAGAGACAGAGAGAATAAAACATGTATGGGATAAAAAGTAGTCACACGCACTCGCGCGCACACACCTACAAAACACACACACACACACACACACCACACACACACACACACACACACACACACACACACACACACAATCATACACACGCGCGCCACGCGCGCATACACATGCACGCACGAAAGCACACACGCATGCTCCTAGGCACGCATGCGCAGAGAAGAGAGAGAGAGAGAGAGGAGAGAGAGAGGCAGGCAGGCAGACAAACAGACAGACAGACAGACACACACACACACACACCACACACACACACACACACACACACACACACACACACACACACACACACACACACACACACACAGAGGCACCAGAGGCAGAGACAGAGATATAGATAGAGAGACAGACAGACAAAGCGAGAGAGAGAGAGAGAGAGAGAGAGGGGAGAGAGAGAGAGAGAGAGAGAGGGAGTGCAAAGAGAGACAGAGAGGAGAGAGCAGAGACAGAGAGAGGAGGAAAGCGGAGAGAGAGAGAGAGAGAGTGAAACAGAGACAGAGACAGAGACAGAGAGAGAGAGAGAACTCTGACTAGTTCACCTACCAGTTGCAGGACGTTACAAACTCTGATGCAAGGTGCTCCTCCTTCTTTTCACCCCTCCCCCACCCCCCACCCCTCCCGTTTCTCCTATCCCCTTCTCCCCCCTCCCGGTCATTCCCCTTTATCCTGTCCAGCTTCTCCCCAACCTCCTTCCCCTTCTCCTGCCCCCCCCCCCCTTCTTCCCACCCTCTCGACCTCACCTCCTCTTTCCTCCTTCATCCTCCCTCTTCCCCCTTTTCCTCTCCGTCCTCCTTCCCTCCTCCTCGTCCTCTACCTGCCTTCATCTTCCCTCCTTCCCTCCCCCCACCCCACCCCCTCCCCCCCGCCCTGCCCCCATATTCCGGTCACCATCTTCATATCCCCCCTCTCGTCTATCCTTGTCTTTTCGTCCATATCGCCATCACCACTATCCTACACACACACACACACACAACACACACACACACACACACACACACACACACACACACACACACCGTCTCTGTGTGTGTGTGTGTGTGTGTGTGTGTGTGTGTGTGTGTGTGTGTGTGTGTGTGTGTGTGTGTGTGTGTGTGTTTACCGTTTAAGAATTCCCTGGTTTAAATTCATCTGCAACCACACACACACACACACACACACACACACACACACACACACACACACTCACACACACACACACGCGCGCGCGCGCGCGCGCGCGCGCACACACACACACACACAACACACACACACACACACACACACACACACACACACACGCCAGATGCAGTCCATTATTCCATCATTGAAATGTGATGGCAGAGATCTATAGTAGCTCAAAAGATAAAGAAGGCGGCGGGGGAGGAGGGGGGGGGGAGGGGGTTAGGGGTAGAGGATAGGTGGGACAGAACTCGAGAATGAAGAAAACGTTAAGATTTGAATATCTAACCTTTCACAAGCAGCATCAATTACACCAATTCCCCACCTCCAAGCTGCTCCTCACGTCCACTCGTAATTTATACCATAGTAATCCGTCGTCTTTTTCCCTCTTCACACTGAATTTCATGCACCAGTATCTCATTTGTGCCACACGTGTACGGAGAGACCCATCAATCCAACGCCCACCAGTCTCCCATCCTCTATCCCCCCTCTACTCTTCCCCTCCTCCCTCTACACCCTTCTTCCTGTGTCTGTCTTGTCTTCTGTAAACATCCACGCCCCCCCCCCCCCCACCACCACCCCACCCCCGCCCCATATTCCGCCACTTGTTACCACTGTACCACCACCCTTTTCCGGCCCTCCGCTCCGACCCCTCAAACCACTGATCCGCCCTGTGCCTGTCCGTTCGACCTATTTGAGTACACAACAGTAATAAGACAAATCGGCCGTAATCCGGGTCTTTCTCACCGTGCTCAGCCCTTTTTTTTTTTTTTTTTTTTTTTTTAGAGAGAGAGAGCGGTTTGTGGCATTTTGGGTTTTGTATCGATATTTTTCTGTCACCGCATCTTCTTCTTTCTTCTTCCAATTATAGAGCCGGGCCGTTTTGGCGTAGTAGGATAGGCTTGGTTGGTTTAAAAACGAACTGATTTTGAAGCTATGTACATGGGTTGATGGGAGGGTTCAGGGGGAGACTGGGGGTGGCTGCAGGTAGTGGGGACTGCAGCTCAGGCGGCGCCTGAACGCCTCCAGTGAGGGTGCTGACGTGGTGGTGGTTGGTAGCTGGTTCCATTCCCTGATGGTGCGGGAGAAAAAAAAGGAGTGGTACTGTACTGGATGGGTAACCCGCTCCTGGTGAATTTTCTGTGCGCCTCTGGTCCGTTTGTCTGAAGACCGGTAGAATGTGGTGGAGTTGAGGTCTAACCGCCGGTTGTGGATACTTTGATAAAGCTCACAATGTCGGACTCTGACAGAAAACAGTGATATGAGCCTGGCACATAATGTTGTCATCCCCAGCTAATGCATTTTCACCAGAGTGTTCAAGAGCTTCGGCTGTCCGGATGATCCCTGGAATCTGTTAGTCAGGGTACGACGACAACAACAACAATAGCTCTGGACCAAACGTTGAAGGACGAACAGATCGATTCTTGTCCTGCGAGTCACAGAAACGACGACCTGGTGAACGACGGGTCTTTTCCGGTCTTCAGTAACTCAGAAAAGGTAGTTTTTGGGACAGAGGCAAATAAAAACAGACATGGAGAGCGGCTGTAAATTAAAAAGTGTGAGGGTTCTAGGAAAGCGGAGTGTCCGCAACAATGGGGGGACAACTGGCCAAGTGGCGAGGCTCTTCGGCTTTGGAGTGACGTCCCTTCCTCCTTCCAGGTTGACTGAAATACGACGCTGGATGTTTGTGGCTGGCTAGCGGTCTGTCGTCTCGTCAGTATGGACCGTTTTGTTCGTTCGTTCGATGGTGGAACCATGTCAACGATGGGCGGAGTTTCGTCGGAGGGGGTGTGAGTGTAGGTGTAGATTGTATATGCAGTCTGGTCGTTGTGTGAAATGCTGACATCATTGTCTGCGGTTTGGCCTTTGTGTAAAATGCTGACATCAATCTCTGTCTGTCTGTCTGTCTGTCTGTCTGTCTGTCTGTCCGTAACTCTTTCTGTCTCTCTGTCTTTTTTTTCTCTCTCTGTCTCTGTCTCTCTCTCTCTCTGTCTCTCTCTCTCTCATACGCACACACACACACACACTCTCTCTCTCTCTGTCCCTCCCACTATCTCTCTCTCATACACTTACACATACACACACACACACACACACACACACACACACACACACACACACACACACACACACACACACACACACACACACACACACACACACATAGACACACACACAGGCGCCCTGCGCGCGTGCGCGCGCGCATACACACACACACACACACACACACACACACACACACACACACACACACACACACACACACAACACACACACACGCAACACACACACACACACACACACACACACGCGCGCGCGCGCGCGCGCGCGCGCGCGCGCGCGCACACACACACACCACACACACACACACACCACACCACACACACACCACACACACACACACACACACACCACACCACACACACACAACACACACACACACCACAACAGAACACAACACAACAGACAGACAGACAGACAGAGAGACAGACAGACAGACAGACAGACAAACAGATCAGATGGGGGAGGGGGTAAAGTGGCGGGTTTCATCAGAAAGGAGTTAGATTACACGAAGGTTTGAAAAAAAAAAAGACAAACATTTGGTTTCAAGTAGTTTAGTCAAGGGCGGTTCAAACGTTCATGGGTTTTAGCGGAAGGGAGGGCGGGGACGTGAGGGGGAGAACGAGTATAGGCTTGACCTACTTCAGGCCGTAGCGGCAGAGTCACATAGACCCGGTAGGGTCCGAGGGCAACGCCTAGGGGGGTCCTGGGGACGACGCTCAAGATTTACTTTTGAGGTGCGCTGGAGGCCTCTCCTGAGAGCTAACATGGACCTTAGTCACAAAATACGCACTTGAAAATCTGGGTTTATTTTTTGCAAAGAAATAAACGATGAAGGTGGAGGGAGGAGTGAGGGGAGGAGGGGCCTGCTGTTGTTGTCTCGTTCGTCTTCCATGACGTAGATGCGTGCCGTTACGCGCCAAGGGCCCAGTACATCCGTCTTCGGCGTTGGTTTTCTTGTCCGAGTTTCCCTCTCGTAGGCGACTTGCCAACCAAGGCTAATGAGCATCCCCTACCTTGGTTTGTTTCTCCGAGGTTTTCCTTCCCCGGGGCTAGAGGGTTTTATGCGCCTCTTACTCGCATGATGAACCCGTCACAGGACACACGGGGAATTCGATATGGTGTAACAGTTCCACCTGTTCCCCCGCCCCGTCCTGGTAGGAACATCGCCAGTTGGTCCGGGAC
>JADBJO010004437.1:135000-162500 GCA_016801955.1 Conus betulinus | reverse complement strand
TTTATTCCAAAACGTTATAATATTGGTAAGCATTATTCCATTTTCACTGCTGAATTAATGGCCATTTTAATGGCGTTACATCATATTAAAGAGTTACCTTTAAATGCATGCAAAATATTATTTTGTGTGGATTCAAAATCAGTATTATATGCTATCAAAGGTCAAAATACCAAGACACGGGTTGAAATGACACACGAAATCAAGCACTTAATACATCACTTAGCAAGCAAAGATATCAGTGTTACTTTTTATTGGATTCCATCTCACTGTGGAATTCTCTCTAAATGAACAGGTAGATCACGCTGCCAAGAGTGCAGCACGCAATGCTACAGGGACAATTAAACTTAATGTTAAGCTAGATCTACATGAATATTATAAATACTTTGACAAGTTAGCAAAGGATAATTTTGTTGACAAGTTGAAGACCTCAGATATACAATATTCACATAATTGTGTAAAAGTTTGTGATACACTGCATTCGGATATGATAATTAAGAGTTTAAGTCAAATTAAATCCAGATCAATTACGTCTTTGATGTTTAAAATTCGTCTAAATGCTCTCAAACAAAATTTTGTAAAGATATTATTTGTGTTTGTGGGAGTCAAATTTCTACGAATCATCTGCTTCTGCACTGTCCTGCCATCAAGCTCAAATGCTCAAAAATGGAGGCACTGCGCTCAACATCGAAATCCGATAACATTACAGAAAATAGTTAATGACCTTGATCTTCTTAAGCTGTTTTTTCAGAAACTTTGCATTCTAGTTCTGTTGGTATTTTTCTTTGATCGTTGTTGATAATGTTGAGATTATTTGTGTTTGTAGAATCTAAAATTTAAGTAATGGCATTGATGTTACATTTACTCAAAAAACACTCAACACTTTAAAGAATCTCTCACATGCCTTTTTTTTTTTTTTTTTTTTTTTTTTTTTTTTGTCTAATGTCACTTGAGGGTGAAGAGCACGCACACACACACACAACACACACAAACACACCATTAAAAAAAAACACAAAAAAAGAGGGGGGGGGGGGGGGGGTAGGGGCGGGGCGGGTATGAACTGCTGATCTATAACAAAACCAAAAGTCAGCTAGCGCACACATGAACCCAAGGCACCAAGAAGAAAGATAGGTGTCCCCCTTTCCCACCTCCCGAGGAAATTTCATGCGTGTTCCTATTCTCTCGACCTCAAAGGTGCACTGCAGTTTGCTCTCTCTCTCTCTCTCTCTCTCTCTCTCTCTCTCTCCTCTCTCTCTCTCTCCCGGGGCTACAGCCAGGCTGACAGCCTGCACCATGACTGGCAGCAGAACAAGGATGTCACTTCAGTTACCTGAGAGCTAAAGCCCAGCATACACAGCATGGTGAAGAAGAACACGGCCCACAGAGGGGACACAGGCATCTGCGCTACGGCTTCGGGGAAGATGACGAAGGCCAGACCTGGACCTGCACGCAGTGTGTGTCATGGCCTGAGAAACTGCGTCATGCGGCAAGTAAAGGGGACGATGAGAATGAGGATGGTGGTGATGATGAGGAGGAGGAGGAGGAGGAGAGGAGGAGGAGGAGGAGGAGGAGGAGGAGAGGAGGATAATGATGATGATGATGAGGAGGAGGAGGAGGAGGAGGAGGAAATGAGGATAATGATGATGATGATGATAATGATGATGATGATGATGATGATGATGAGGGTGGAGTTGTGGTGGTTGCAATGACAGTGATGATGATATGTTGATGGAAGCAACGACAAGCGTCAGTGATGGTGGTGGTGGTGCTTATGATAGAGTGGTTTATGACTACTATATGGTGGTAGGAGGGGGGTGTGTGTGTGTGTGTGTGTGATTATGATGACAGTAATGACAGATGATGATGATGATGATGATGATCATCATCATCATCATCATCATCATCATCATCATCATCAATATCATGACGTCTTGAGAAAGTAGAGTGGCTATCAGTTTTCGTAAAACAGTCAATCAGAGAGTTGATGTCAGTGAAATATGAATTATTAATTATGTTAATGAAGTCAATGGTTCTAAGGATGTGTGATATTAGCTAATGACTAGTTTTAACGGCCCCTTTAAAAGATTAATGAGCTCTATTATGTTCCCTCCACAACGGGACCCGTTTTTTTTACTCTTTTCTGAACCCATTTCTTTGGTGGAGTTATGTGGGGTATGGGAAGAAAGTAGGAGAGAGCAGCAGCAACATCATATTGAATATACTTTGAATAAGAACTCAAAACAAAAAACTAAGAAAAAGCATGGAAATGACGTCATACCTGCCACTGTGACGGCCTCTACCGTGGTGTTTTTGACGTGAGCCATGTAACCAAGAATGGCGAACACCAGGAATCCAGCGTACAGACTGATCACAGTGTCAATGATGGGTACCCAGCAGAGCGTCTCTGTGCACAGAAAACCCTACGGTTACCCGAAGATCCCGCGTTGAGGTTTCTCCTACACATAACGCATGAAAACGTAGAACAGATCTGATATTGGTCCGCTTTTAACAACGTTTGCAACGCTAGCAAACATACCCCATACAAGCAGGTTTCAAATTTCAGGTGAAAACCAAAATTACCAGGCCCAGATGTCCAGTGCAACTGACTGATTGTATTTTCTGTAAAATCTTTTTCAATGTACGCCCAAGAAGGGATGAAAAACAGCTGAGACACAAATGCCATGATCTAGTTCCGACTGTATAAACTGACGCGTGTGTATGTGTGTGTGTGTGTGTGTGTGCTTGATGTATTTTTCACAAGCCATTCTGAATATCACTTTAGGCAGACGGGAAGGGGTACAGACGGAAGGTGGGGGAGGAAGGTGTATGTGTTCGCATCGCGCTTCTTAGAATGATGTAGGACATACGTGTTTTTGTTACATAACGTTACAATTGTTGGTAAAAACTGAAAGATCTCTTGAAATGACCTTTTTCATTGTTGTTTTCAAATCGAATAATATACAAAATAGGAGGAACGAAAGAAATAAAAACAGGCACGTAATTAGTAAGTGGGTTCTCTCTCTCTCTCTCTCTCTCTCTCTCTCTCTCTCTCTCTCTCTCTCTCTCTGTGTCTCTGTCTCTCTCTCTCTCTGACAAAACGCGCATTTCACACACACACACACACACACACACACACACACACACACACACACACACACACACACACACACACACACACACACACACGCACAAACACACACACACACACACAACACACACACACACACACACACACACACACACACACACACACACACACACACACACGCACGCACGCACGCAAGCACGCACACATGCACGCACGCACGCACAATCACACACACACTGATGTCAAAACCTGTGTGACACACCAGATTTTACTTAACGCCTGATGAGAGTTACCACTCATTCTCCTTCAATCATGATATCTCTCTTTGATAGATCTTATTATTGTTTGTGAATTTCAAACGAACACGCAGGTTGAAATAGTCATTGCTTAATCTCAAACAAATGCAACATAACAATTATAATAATTATATGACAAAGCGAGGCTGCCTTTTAAAGGGAAGTTATCTTTTCGGGTTTTCAAGAATTGTCTTCCTTTGAATACCTAAATCAGATAACTTCCCTTGGTTGTGTTCTAGCGTGGCATGGCGTATTATCCTGGCACCAGCCGATGGATCAGTGGGGATACGTTCGTTTTGTTCCTCCTCAAAGACCTTCCAAGTATACCTTAGTGCACACTGAGTCGTGTCTTCATCCCTTTCTGTGTGAATATTTAGGCTGAACATCAAAAAAATGCGCTTCAAAACAAACAAAATATTCAGTTCGGTAGGTTGTGCCAATACGGACATACCCAGCACTACAATGCCAGCGAAACCTAAGATAACCTTCTGAAAGGTATGAGTCGAAACGGACATACAAATATACCCCCTCGTTGTATGAGTCGAAACGGACATACAAATATACCCCCTCGTTACGATCTGTGGGCTATCACTGAAGACGCCAGCCTATAGAAGCACAGGAAGGAGAAATCCAGACACGCAAAATTGCATTGTCGTTTGTTTTTTGTTTTTTCAACGAGGTGACACAGCATTGATATGGCCATTTGCGGTCGGCAGTGCTCTGAGCAACATAGAGTCACTCTCTCTCTCTCTCTCTCTCTCTCTCTCTCTCTCTCTCTCTCTCTCTCTCTCTCTCTCTCTCTCAGTTTTTTTGTTTTGTTTTGTTTTGTTTATTGTTTGTTTGTTTTACCAACTTCGATGCGGTAAGACAGTCGCTCGCCAATTCGTCAACATTATTGTTCATTTTAAAGTGGCAGTCGTTGTTCAAATCAAATATGATTAACAAATCCTATCAGGGTCTTCCTCTGTTCAAAAGGGGATGTCACTGATAGCAACATCAGCAGCGAGGAGGGTAAAAAGGAAAGCCTACCTGATGATGTTGTTGTTGAAGTGGTTGTAGCTCGACATGGCGATCAGCGCGCCAGTGGAGAGGCCGAGAGAGAAAATAACCTGTAGTGCTGCCTCCACCCACACCTGAGACAGACAGATGAGCGATCGTTCAGACCGGCGAGGCAGGTTGACGGGCAGTCTCTCATTAAAAAGTTGATTAGAGCGCCAATTAGTCATTGGATGACTGCAATTAGTCAACATATAGTTTGCTGACGTCTGCAGAACACATCGATATGTGTTTTGTAACATTTTGATGTGTAGAGCGGCAGATAGCGGCAATGGAAGACGTGACGGCCTCGTCGGGATTTCGTCGACACAGTGGCAGTGCTGTGGCAGTGCTTGTGTTGGTGTGACGAACTGTGACCTGTGAAATTTTTGTGTCTGATAAGGATGTTGCACATGTGATCACTACGATTGTAGAAAAGAATGTTTTGAAAGCAGTTCTTACACGAAATGAGCTCCTGGTTTCAAAAAAATAGATCGAAACGAATTCACTCTTCCACGTCAGATGAAAGTGACACTGGTATAAACGAGAAAACAAACAAACAAGAGACGAAAAGACAAAATACATCTGTGTCACAAACAAACATGGATTTACAGGAGGCAGTGAACAGTATAAGAGAAAAAACTGGACGAGGCCCTGGCCTCAATAAATGATAGACTTAAGTCCTTGTCAACAAAGTCGGATATGGAGGAAATGAAACGGGAAGTGAAAAAATCTATCGGACGGACACTTTCACACAAAAAATATCACAGATAGAGGGGCGTCTTTTCGACATGGAGTGCAAAACGGAGAAAACGGAATCGGAAATTAAATCATTGAAAAGTTCAAGGGACAGCACGAAAGACAAAGTGAAACATTTAGATTCCCGTCTGCAACAGTGTGAGAAGGAACAAAATGAGCTGCAGCAGTACTCGCGGCGTTGGAATTTTACGAGTGTTCCGTGTGCCAGAGCAGCAGAAGGAGAGTGCCGAAGACTGCGTGGACAAGGTTGTCCGGATCTTCTCCGACAGCGTTGGAGTGAAGACAACCAAGGCGGACATCGAGGTGGCTCATCGGACGGGGCAGAGAAGAAGCGGTACCCAAGCAAGACCGATCCTGGTGCGCTTTTTTGATCGGCGAAAAAACGGGATGAGATCATTCATAATCGACGTCGGCTGAAGAATAAGGGTGTGGTGATTTGGCGAAGACCTAACACCTAACACATGCAAATTATAAACTGTTGAAGAGTGCGATGGGTCACTCTGCGAGCATGACAGCCTGGAGTACTAACGGGAAAGTGTTTGTCAAAGTGAAGAATGGACAAGTGCTGAAACTGAACATTCACATGGATCTGGACGTTGCATTAGCTCGTGCCATGAGACCAAGGGATATCAGTGCAGAAGAGGACGATTCGTAGGGTGTGTCATAAGTAAGTGTGTGTGTGTGTGTGTGTGTGTGTGTGTGTGTGTGTGTGTGTGTGTGTTACATTGTCAGTTCTCTATTTGGTACTCGACTTTGATTTACAGAGGATTGAATAGGGCTGAAATTTGGTAAATTGAAATGTTGTATATTGTGTAGGTGTGTGTGTGTGTGTGTTGTGTGGGTGTGGGTGGGTGTAACGCTTTGTCCCCTGAAGCAATGTAGATGATAAACTGTATCTGTAAGAATATATTTTCCTTGGATGGCCAGATCTATTGGACTTGGAGCAAAAGACTAGAGATTAGTGATTATTTCAGTAGATGAAAAAAGAAAAGGAAAAAAAAAAAAAAAAAAAAAAAACACTGTAACACAGTATATGCAAATCATGTTACTCTTCCTTTGTTGCGCTGCAACGATTGCCATCTGAATTTGCATTTTTTTTTTTGGCTCCATTTCTCTTTTTTTCTTTGTTGTTGTTGTTTTTGTTCTTTTGAGAAAAACATGATGATATCTTCATTTACATTGTTTTTTTTTCAGTGTTTTTACTCTCCAATGTAATGTCCTTTATTTTTCTTATTTTTTGGCATTGGGGTCTGTGGTTTCACATATTTATGAAATTGATCATTGAAATCTGTGGCGTCTGCGACCAAGCATTGTTTCCATGGTCACATTTTACTGGTTTCTAAAGTGTTTGGGTGTGGGTGTATGCCTTGGAGACACCATATAAGATTACATGTACTTGATATTGTTTTACATTCCCACTGCCTGCATCAATGTCCTTCTGGAAAAGTTTTGATATTAGTACTTTTAAGAAATGGCAACGAGTGAGAGAATCCAATTTTTATCAATGAACTGTCAGGGCCTAGCGGATGTAAAGAAGCGTAGAGAGATGTTTTTTCACTATTTACGCTCAAAAGCTTATTCAGTTTACCTCTTGCAGGATATCCATATGGACCGTAAATTAGAAAAATATGTCAGAGCTGAATGGGGATATAAATGCTTTTTCGCGCCTAACACTTCCAGCGCTAGGGGGGTAGCCATATTATTTCATAATAATTTTGAGTTTAAGATTAAAAAAGTTTACAAACAACAGGGAGGCAACTACATTTTAGCTTTGTTAATGATTTCAGGGAAAACATTTTGATAATAAGTATTTATGGTCCCATAGAGAGATGAACCAGACTTTTACATTGAATTACAGCAAGTTATTCAGGGGATGGATTTTGATTATCTTATAATTGGTGGAGACTGGAATTTAGTTATGGATTTTTCTCTAGATTACCATAATTACAAACATTTGAATAATGTAAAAGCACAGGAACAAGTTACTAACATGATGATGGATTTAGAGTTAGTTGATATATGGCGCGAGTTAAACCCTGAGATGAGAAGATACACGTGGAGGAGAAAATAATCCGTTACAACAAAGTCGATTGGATTTCTTCCTAATCTCAGAAACTTTGTTTAACTACACAGTAGAAGTAGATATATTACCAGGATATAGGACTGACCACTCAATAATTACTTTCATATTTGGACCCAAAACTGAGGAGAAGAGGTTTACCTTATGGAAATTTAATTGTTCATTGTTAAAAGATAAACGCTATGTTGACGAAGTAAATGCTCAGATTAGAGAAGTTTTAGAAGAATACGCTGTACTTCCATATTTACGGGATCATATTGATCAGATACCTAAAGAAGAAATGCAATTTGTTATTAGTGATCAGCTGCTTTTGGACATTATGCTCATGAAAATTAGAGCAAAAACTATTTCTATGCTACAATGAAAAAAGAGAAAATAATGAGAGAGAAAAAAAAAGTTAGAGGGACAAATTTGTAACTTAGAAAGAAAAACAAATTTAACAGACATAGAAAAAGTCAATCTGGAAAATAATAAAATAGAACTGATTTCACTGAGAGAAAAAAGATGGAGGGAGTCCTACTTCGTTCGCGTACAAGGTGGATTGTGGAAGGAGAAAAGATTACTAATTATTTTTGTTCTCTTGAAAAAAAGAAACTATGTCAGTAAGCAGATGTTAAAAATTAATAAGAACGGTGCAGAAATTAAGGAGAGAAAAAAATAGCTAAAGAAGTTAGTGATTTCTACCAAAATTTGTATGCAGAAAGAGAGGTATATGATATTCCTATTTCAGAGATAGTTAATGAACTGCCAAGTTTGTCTGAACAGGAGTTAAACACACTTGAAGGTGAAATTTCATTTGAAGATGCGGGTTTTTTGCATTAAAAAGTATGAGTAACAAGAAAAGCCCTGGCAGTGATGGGTTTACTGTTGAATTTTTCAAATTCTTTTGGAGAAGTATTGGGATATTTGTAGTCAGGTCATTGAATGAGGGATTTCGAAAAGGAGAACTATCATCTACACAAAAAGAAGGGGTTATTATTTGTATTCCTAAAGGAGATAAACCACGTGAATTTATTAAAAACTGGAGACCAATTTCCCTTTTGAATGTCGTATATAAAATAGGATCAGCTTGCATTGCTAACCGGCTTAAGTTGATATTACCTGCACTTATAAACGAGGATCAGACGGGATTTATTAAAAATCGGTATATTGGGGATAACATACGCTTGATATATGATGTGATTAATTACTTGGAATCTTATAAGAAACCTGGACTGTTGATATGTCTTGACTTCGAAAAGGCTTTTGATTCTCTCAGTTGGTCGTTTATGTTTAAAGTGTTCAGAGCATTCAGCTTCGGCCCTGACTTTTGTCGATGGATTCAGACGTTTTACAAAAAAATATTAAGGCTGCAGTCTCTGTAAATAGTTCTTTGACAAATTGGTTTCAAGTGCAGAGAGGATGCAGACAGGGTGATCCCCTTTCACCCTATTTGTTTGTCTTGTGTGTTGAAATACTAGCTGTTATGATAAGACAAAATAAAAAGATTAAAGGCATAAAGATTGCCGGGATGGAGAACAAAATTTCAATATGCAGCAGAATGACACTGAATTAATGCAGGAAGGGGACAAGCAATCATTTGAAGAAGCGATGAAAATTATTGAAAGTTTCGAAAATGTCTCTGGATTGAAATTAAACATGGAAAAAAGTAGTGCGATTTGGCTAGGTAGTAAGAAGAAACTCGAGAATAAGATACATGCCTCACTTGGGCATGAAATGGAATCCAGAACGGTTCAAAATACTTGGTATCTGGTTTACTAATGACTTGAAGGAATGTGTGATTTTCAATTTTGAGGAAAAACTTAGAGAAGTACAAGTGCTTTATAACATATGGGTCAAAAAGGCAGCTGACACCTATTGGTCGTGTTGCAGTACTAAAATCTTTGATTCTGTCAAAAATAGTGTTTCTATGGCTACTGCTACCAAACCCCCCAAATGAAATTGTGAATGCCATACAAAAGAGCATATTCCAGTTTGTTTGGAATAAAAAGACTGATAAAATAAGTAGAAAAGTGTCATTCAAAAATATTGATCAAGGTGGAATAGGGATCCCAGATGTACGGAAATACATGAATGCCTTAAAAAATCACATGGATTAGGAAACTACAAATTTAGTAAACATAAGTGGACTCACACTGCCAAACTATTAAATTCAAAGATTTCATATTTGAATAAAGTAGGTGCGACTATAAACTTTGATAGAAATAAAAACACGTTTTGGTATGATGTCTTTAAAGCATATGAGGAATTAGGAAATAAAATAATAGTGGAAAAACCAGAAGAAAAATTATTGCAGAACCACTTTTTTGTAATCACAACATTCTAATTGCAAAAAATGTACTTTTTTATAGGACGTGGATTGAAAAAGATGTTTTTCAGATTGGTAACTTGCTTGATGAAAATGGGAGGTTTTTATCAGTAAACATGTTTTTGAGAAAGTATGGCATTCACACAAACTTTGTGACCTATATGGGAATTGTAAACTCAGTTAAAAATTACATTCGTAGGAGTGGAGTGCAAGTAAGTGGAAATGAAAATATGCTCGAAACCAGTAAAACATTACATGTAGTAATGTCTGTTCCTAGAGGGGGCCAGACTACTGTATGATTATTTGGTCAAAACTGAAACAAAGCCGAACTGCTGCCAGAACTGGGACAGTAGGCTCATAAGAAATGTAGAATGGAAAATCATTTTCAAAAAAATTCGAAAAAAATAAAGAAGTAAAACTTCAGTGGCTTCAGGTTCGAATTGTTCACCGAATATTGGGAACAAACATAATATTTCAAAAAATGAATTTAGAAGAATCAGATAAATGCTCATTCTGTAACCTGGAAAAAGAAAATATCCAACACCTTTTTTGGAGATGTCAATTTGCTCAGTGTTTTTGGATAGATTTTCAAACAGCTCTTATTCAGAAATGTATGTTGGCTGGAAGATTTAATTTCAGTGAACACCTAGTAATATTCGGTTGTGAAAAGAATATCAGAACTGATGATGTCATTGATTTATTGATTATGTTAGCAAAATCTTATATATATATAATTGCAAGATGAAAAAAGAACTGCCCTCTTTCTTGGCATTCACTTGCTTTTTTAACAGATGGGAGATTGAAAAATATGTTGCTACTTTACAGATGAATTATCATAAATCTGACCAAGCTTGGAATCCTTATAAGCCATTGTTTACAGAGCTGTAAACAACCTTTTGTGGCCTTGGACGATATCCACTTTTCCCCCTTTATTATGTTGATTTGTAACATTTTCCAAAGTGTACGCATTTGTGTTTGCTTTGTTTCTGCGCCATGGTTGATGATGGTGTGTCATATGTAAGTTTTTTTGTTTGTTTGTTTGTTTTGTTGTTTTTTTTTTTTTTACTTGCAGACTCTGATGCCTGTTTGTTTGCCTCCTCCGTCTCCCTCCCCCCTCCACCCCCTCATCCCGACCCACTCTTTGTCCCCCCGTCTCTTTTTCTCTCTGTCTCTGTCTCTGTCTCTGTCTGTCTCTCTGTCTGTCTGTTCACCTCCTCCCTCCTTCTGGTCACTTTCTATCTCGTACTTAAAAGAAAACACAAAGATGCTCTTTGTTATTAAGAAGGATTAGAAATGTTTATTTGTGTGTTAATCTAATGTATGTATTTCATTATCGGTGAACTTTGTATATGCTTTGTGATTAAAAAAATACCCTAATGTCTTTATTGGGAGTGGTGTTATCTTAACAATCTATCCCATTGTCTTTATTGGGAGTGGTGTTATCTTAACAATCTAGCCCAATGTCTTTATTGGGAGTGGAGTTATCTTAACAATCTATCCGGTGTCTTTATTGAGGGGTGTCACCGTAACAACTTACCCTCAATGTCTTTTTTTTTTTTTTTTTGAGAAGGTCAGTTTCACAGCCTGTTCCTGTATCTTTACTATAGAAAATGTCAACGCAACAACCTTCCCTAATGTCTTCATAGAGAGATGTACCAATCTACCTTGGAGTTTTACATGAGACTTCCCTAATGTCTTCATAGAGAGATGTACCAATCTACCTTGGAGTTTTACATGAGACTTCCCTAATGTCTTCATAGAGAGATGTACCAATCTACCTTGGAGTTTTACATGAGACTTCCCTAATGTCTTCATAGAGAGATGTACCAATCTACCTTGGAGTTTTACATGAGACTTCCCTAATGTCTTCATAGAGAGATGTTACCAATCTACCTTGGAGTTTTACATGAGACTTCCCTAATGTCTTCATAGACAGATGTACCAATCTACCTTGGAGTTTAACATGAGACTTCCCTAATGTCTTCATAGAGAGATGTACCAATCTACCTTGGAGTTTTACATGAGACTTCCCTAATGTCTTCATTGAGAGATGTACCAATCTACCTTGGAGTTTTACTTGAGAAGTACCACAGTAATAGCCTACCCAATATCTTAACTGAAAAAAAAAACCGTCACTGTAACGATGTAGCCACGTGTCTTCACTGGCAGGCATGACTTCAACAAGCCACCCGAAGGCCTTCATTGAGAGGTGTCACCGTAACAACCAACCAACGTCTTTATTGAAAATTGTCAGTGTAATAATATTGAACATGAAATGAGGAACAGTAAGCAATAAACAATAACACGTGGGGTAACTCTTGCTCCCATAAGTAGACCTAACTGAGAGTAACTTTTATTCCAGACTGGCACAGCCTTTTAAACTTGAATAAAAGTCAGACAACTACAAAGACGAACGATCTAATAGTGGGGGAAAACAAACGCAGGACAACAACCCCTCCGTCATCACAGTAATGACTTGGCAAAGATTTAAACTTAAGGGAGGGGGGCTGAAGGTGAAGAAAATGGGAAACATGAAATTAAGAAAATATATTTCAAAATATGAAAATCTTCACTAGCTGCATGAGGGAACCGTCGTAATTCCTCTCGAAGGCAGATCTATTGGTATTGCCTGATCCTAGGCCTTTCGTCCGCTGGATGGGACTCATCAGGGAGACACGGTTGATTGTGTCTGTACTCCTGGCGTCAAATAGAGACACACCACAGTCCATTCAAGTTTAAAAGGCTGTGCCAGTCTTGAATAAAAGTTAGTCTGAGTAAGGTTTCTTATGGGAGCAAGAGAGTTACCCTACTTGTTTATTGTCAGTGTAACAGTCTCTCAAGATCGTAATCGGGAAGTGTCATCGTAACAACTGTTCCCGTTGTCTTCATGGAGAGGTATCACAGTATGTATCTGGTCCCACTGCTTTCACTGACCAGTATCACGGTATCAACCTCTTCCAATGCCGTTATTGAAAAATGTCAATGTAACGTCTTAAACCTGTGTGTTCAGTGGGAAGTATCACGGTAACAACCTCTTCCAATGCCGTTATTGAAAAATGTCAATGTAACGTCTTAAACCTGTGTGTTCAATGGGAAGTATCACGGTAACAACCTCTTCCAATGCCGTTATTGAAAAATGTCAATGTAGCGTCTTAAACCTGTGTGTTCAATGGGAACTATCACGGTAACAACCAATCTCGGAGTCTTTATTGAGTGGTATCAGTGTAATAACCACTTCCAGTATTTGTACTGAGGGGTATATGAGTGACAATCCCAGATTTCAGTTTCTTTGAGGTATTACTCTGTGTGTGTGTGTGTGTGTGTGTGTGTGTGTGTGTGTGTGTGTGAGAGAGAGAGAGAGAGAGAGAGAGAGAGAGAGAGAGAGAGAGAGGGGGTAACTAACCATACCCTACCTAGCAAAAGGCTTATTGAAAAGTATCACGGTAACACCCAAATTCAGGATCGTCATGGAGCGGTGCCACTGTGAAACAACGCAAACTCTTACCCCAACATCAGCCAGTCGGTCCCAGTCAGGTTTCAGGTAGTGGCGGATGCCTTCTTCAGCCCCGTCCAAGAGAGAGGCTCGGATCAACAGAATGGTCAGCAACAGGATAGGCAGAGTGACCGTCACATACGACACCTATGCAGAACAACACGCATGGTTGACCATATCAGCTTTATCAGCCCAAACCATCGCCACTCCACCTCCCTCCCATTTTTCTACTCCACAAAAGGTTTTGTCTCGAGGTTCGCAGCTGCTGGCTAGTTTGTCCGTTAGATCAGTTACAGATCTAAATCTGCAGAACCTAATTCAACGAAACTTCGCGAGAAGATGCAATGTTTCCCATGCACAAACCCATGGAAGTTTGGAGCGGAACCCATGGCGGGAAGGTCGAGATCGAAAGGCGAATCCAGGATCGTTCAAGATTACTGGGTATACGGGAAGTAACTATTTTGGTCTATACCAACCATTACTTCCCTGAATTTTGTGTGTGTGTGTGGATATTATTGTTACTTTTATTTGTTTCATCACTACAAACTTTCCACTGAACGGAGACTCTAGGGATTCATGTCTTGAATGGCCAATTACCTAAAAAGAGTTATATTTTTCAAGGAATAACAAAACTGTCTGCAGACATAAACTTATATTTCGATTTTTTTCTTCTTTCTGGTGTTTAAATGAAATACATTGGGCATAATTCAGTCCGTTCCAGCAACTACTGCCCCTGGGCGAGAAATGATATTGCTTATTGACTGTGCTGATGAATCCAAAATCGTTCGACCTTTGCTGAAGCCTGCGCTCTCCCTAATGTTGCTCTAGTTATCACAGGTATCTGGGCTCATTAAATTAGTATAGTCATTATCCTAACCTTGGAATTGTTTTGCATGGTCTTCGTCTTCGTTGTCCGGATCTTTCGATTGTTATTATCTCCCTTGTCGATGTCAGTTGTCTTTATTGTTGCTGTTAATTTTTTTTTTAATTTTTCATATTTTATGCTTGTCTGTTTTGCTGTACGCTATCTAGTCGCGATTCGTACAATAGATCCACCTGAAAATTTCAAGGGTTCGTCCACGAGGCAGATTTCATAGTTCCATAAAGTTTCCCTAGACTCGGCTACATGGTTTTTGCCATTCCTTTGCTAAATGAATCCCGGGTCAGTCACCTAAATTCACTGGGTTCATCCTTCCACTGTATTCCCTCTGTCCACCAACGTTTCTTTAAATCCCTGCAGTGGCCTTGTTTGATGTAGAATATTGCTGACAGACAAACAACAAACAAATAAAGAAAGAAACAGACAAAGGTAAAAAAAAAAAAAAAAAAAAAAAAAAAAACCACACACACACCTTCAGCGAGGAAGATGCAAACGCAGAAAGAAAGACAGGTACCCCTTGCCCACATATCTGATCCCCTAGAAGCAAGCCAGAGAATAGGCGATGTTCGGAAGTCTGCAGGGAGATAATCTGTGTTAGAGATTGCGTTCGGTGAGAGTGACCCCGCCGTTTTCATGGAACGGAGGCCAACGGTGGGCGCGCCAGAGGCCGTTTTGCTTAACGGTTCGATCAGAGAGAGAGAAAATGCCAAAACATCGGTGTTAATTGGTGCACCTGTACTTTAGATAGTCGATATCGCCATCGTTATGTTGGCGCACGCTTCAAGTCGTATATTCAACTTCTGTATAATCTGCTTGTCTTGCCCATAAAGTGAGAAAAGATAACTCTGTTTCCAACGGAAAGATAGGCGTTATCTTCCCTAGATTTTACGTCCGGGGTAGGTTTATTAAAGGAACTAATAAACAAGCAGAAAGACACAGTCAGACGGATACAGAGAGAGAGAGAGAGAGAGAGACGAACAAACAGAAAAAACAAATAGACAGACATACGGACAAGTTGACGGACGGACAGAGACAGACACACGTATACAGAGAGAGAGAGAGAGACAGACAGACAGACAGACAGAGACAGAGAGATAGACAGTCAGACAGATAGACAGAAACAGACACAGAGACAAACAGAGAAAGAGAGAACAGAGACAGCGTACCTTGCCCAGAGATCTGATGCCCTGGCAGAGGACGACGAAGATGATGACCAGCAGACCCATGTTGCACAACATGATCTCCCATTGCACACCGCCCGTCTCGCGGATGTCCTTGGACACGTTCAGAACCTCATCGCTGCACGTGCAATACAGCCAGATAAGATGATAAGCTGGATTACAACGCTTTTTGTTACAATATGGCAATGCTATAGAGATCTTTTGTTTTTGGAGAGGGTGTTTTTTTTTTTTTTTTTTTTGTTTGGTTTTGTTTGATGTGTGTTGTTGTTTGGGTTTTGTTTTTTTACTTTTTATTACATTATGGCAATTGCAATAGAGCATTTGGGGGAGGGGGGGGGGGGGGGGGCAGGGCAGGAGTTTGTTTTGTTTTTATTTTTATTTATTTTATTTTTTTTATCACGATATGGCAGCTGCGATAGGGAATTTTCTTTTTTTTTTTTTTTCTCAGGAAAATCCGATTTTTCTTATTCAGTGCAGGGAAATGTTCATCTCGTTATGTGCACAAAAATACTTCTTATGCACAGGAAAATGGTTATTTTTGCTTGGGGATATTTTCGTGAGTGTGTGTGTGTGTGTGTGTGTGTGTGTGTGTGTGTGTGTGTGTGTGTGTGTGTGTGTGTGTGTGTGTGTGTGTGTGTGTGTGCGTACGTGCGTACGTGCGTGCGTGCGTGCGTGCGTGTGTGCGTGCGAGTGTGTGTGCGTAGGGATGTGTGTGTGTGTGTGTGTGTGTGTGTGTGTGTGTGTGTGTGTGTGTGTGTGTGTGTGGTGTTTGTGTGTGTGTGTGTGTGTGTGTGTGTGTGTGTGTGTGTGTGTGTGTGTGTGTGTACGCGCGTGCATGCGTGCGTGTGTGTGTGTGTGTGTGTGTGTGTGTGTGTGTGTGTGTGTGTGTGTGTGTGTGTGTGTGTGTGGAGGGGAGATCAGTTATGTTTCGTTTGGACTGGGTTAGTGCTGTCTTCTTTTAGGCTGGGTAATATTGATCTTATTTTGGCTAGGAAAACTCTAATCTTCTTTTGGACAGAGAGATACTGACCTTTGGACAGGACAACTTTTTTTTTATCAGTTATTGCCCCTGAAAGACAGCTGTCTCCTTATGATACTATCCATCTTCTTTTGGATGGAGAAATATAATATTTTATTTTGCAGTCTCATTTTTTTTTGCGCATAAAGTTTTTATCTTTTTTAGCGCTTGGAAAGTCTGCTGCATACCTGGATACATAAGTGTTGATTCTTTTGGAGAGAGATATGTTTAGATGTGAAATATTTATGATTTTTTGGACAGGGAAATATTGATAATCTTTTGGACAGGAAAATCTGATCCTCTTTGGGATACAAAGATATTAATGTCGTTTGGACGGATTTTTTAACGGAAAATAGACATCTTCTTTTGAACAGGATAGTATATCAGACTAGCGCTCGAGCAAGGCAAGTGTAACCGAAAAACAACAAAAACAGCAACAACAACAACAACAATAACAATAACAACAATAGCACTGCGACTTACTTGAAGTACGCTTCACTCGGGGATAAAGCTGAGGTTTCGCCTGTAATAAGTAAAACACACACACACACACACACACACACACACACACAGAGAAAAACTTATGAGATAGCATATACAAACCCATGTGCACAAGCGTGCGATAACACGCGCGCGCGCGCACACACACACACACACACACACACACACACACACAGAGGGAGAGAGAGAGAATGTACAAAGAGGGCCAACATGAATAAAGAAAATAAAGAGACGAAAGTAGAAAGAGAAATGCAATGATGGGGAAGAAATGTATGACATAGGGACCACAGGAAGAAAAAAAATTGACAAGACGAAGAAAGATGGAAACAAAAAAGTAAACAAACCAAAAAAAAACCAAATCGAAAGAAAATAAAGGCAGCAAAGTTAAGGAACGAAAACGAAAACGGGACACGCCAGGTGATAAGATGAGCACAACGTGCACATTAGTGTGTTCCCAGCTAGCCCATGGACACATAAACATGAATATGATGAAATACCAAGTCAGAAGGTAAACAATGGTAATACAAACATCACATGCAAATAACAAGAGCTTAAGATGTATGTGACAACCCGACTATAAGCAACATTGCTGTCAAACGAGTGGGAGATATCAAAGAACTAGTACCAACATGGAGGGAAAAGAGACTGAATGGAGGACAAACGACGGTGGGCCTAAGGGTGGGCGAGAGGGGAGTCGGGTAGAGGAGCAGCAAAGAAAAACAACAACATGTGGATGGCGAAAGAAGTACGGATAAAACAAAAATTTGAGAGCAACAAACAGGACACAGATACATAGACATGACACAGAGACACAGGCACGCGCGCGCGCGCGCGCGCAGCGGACACACACACACACACACACACACACACACACACACACATACACACACATACACGCGCGCGCGCGCGCACGCACACACGCACGCATGCACGCATGCACGCACGAACGCACGCGCGCGCACACATACAAAGAGACACAGACAGAGACAGAGGGGGGGGGGGGGGGGCGGGGCGCACGCACACACGCACGGGGCACGCATGCACGCACGAACGCACGGGGCGCACAGGGGGGGGGGGGGGGGGGGGGGGGGAGGGAGAGAGAGAGAGAGAGAGAGAGAGAGAGAGAGAGAGAGAGAGAGAGAGAGAGAGAGAATGAACAAACAATGGTTCATCGTGGTAAGCTTTACAAAGCCCATTTACAAGGTTGGGAGACAAAGGGAACGGGGGATTGCACATACACTGAATATGAAATAAACATCGTCAATGTATTACAAGATAGTACACCATGATGTGGATTTCAGACCACAGACTTGCACAGACCATCTATAGGTATCTACAGACAATTGTCCATCGGAATTTCAAGATGTGTATCAGACATTAGAACAGTGAAATCTTCGTCAGGATTCCGGTTTTCAACCTTTTTGCTGCATATAGTGTTGCCTTTCACGTCTTCCTTCAATTCTTACAGGGATTCATTCACACAATTCTTTAAAATACATCGAAAAAAAATCCGAAAAAATTTGTTAAAAAATCTTTCCACTGTAAAATCTCAGATCCGATGAAAAAATGTTAATCTCTTTCAAGAACTCAAAGATCGCGTCAGGCGGAACGTCTCTGAACAAGGTTTTCATGGAATCTGCTGTAAAATGTTTGTGTCTCTCACATCATGCAAGTCCCAACACTCTAAAAAGAACATGTTTCATTGTGAGTGGCACATGACATGGAATGCACCACGGAGCTTCTTCACTCTTTAAAGGGTAGGAATGGGTAAAATACGAATGGCCGGTGTGCAGCCGGCATAGAACGTTTCTTCTTTACGACCACCAGACGTAGATGAGAGGAACTCCTTAAGGTTTGGACGGATCTGAAAGAGTTTGTTATCTTAGTTTCAAAACGGAGTGACTGAGGGTGGAAAATGGAGCAGAATTTAGGAAAAGTGGAGTTTAGTTACTACCAAGGATACAGACAAAGAAAGTACAGGGAAAAAATGCATTATTTTGTCTTTGCCTGACGGAGACCCAAGAGGTCGAAAAGCATCGTGTTTTGACCTGTACTTTATTTGTCTGTGTCCTTGGCGGTAACTGAAGGAACCGAACTAAAGCAAAGAAAGAAAGACCATAGAAAAAAAAAATAAGGAAAAAAAAGAAAAAAAAAAAAAGAAAAAAAAAGAAAAGATACTGACTGCATCTGCTGTTGAGCTGCCACAGGCCTGTGGGGTCGTACATGACGCAGGAACAGCTCCGGCACTCCTTCCCAGGGCAGGAAGGTGGCGAAGGAAGCGATGAGGTACCGCACTGCCCAGGAGATGAGCACGCTGTTGTAGATCATGGAGATGCCCGACACCGCCACCAGTCCCAACCACGCCTGTCGGGGGAGAGAGAGAGAGAGAGAGAGAGAGAGAGAGAGAGAGAGAGAGAGAGAGAGAGAGAGAGAGAGAGATTTGATTTTTGTGATCTTTAACAAGCAAGGATGAAGAATTCAGTCCAAGGTCTGGTTTTGCAATCTGTCCTTGCCATGCATACATTATTTCATTACGTATCATTCATACTGACGATTCAACATTGCAGTATGAATGATATGTATTGAAAAATAGCAGTATGAATGGTATGTGTTGAATGAGAGAGAGAGAACAAATTGAACACAGTTGAACACAATTTTAATGTTTCAGGCCTCCGGCCTATAACAATGTGAGGTGCAGTGCACACATAAAGAGAGAGAGAGAGAGAGAGAGAGAGAGAGAGAGAGAGAGAGAGAGAGAGAGAGAGAGAGAGAGAGAGAGAGATTTGTTGATCTTTAACAAGCAAGGATGAAGAATTCAGTCCAAGGTCGGTTTTGCAATCTGTCCTTGCCATGCATACATTATTTCATTACGTATCATTCATACTGACGATTCAACATTGCAGTATGAATGATATGTATTGAAAAATAGCAGTATGAATGGTATGTGTTGAATGAGAGAGAGAGAACAAATTGAACACAGTTGAACACAATTTTAATGTTTCAGGCCTCCGGCCTATAACAATGTGAGGTGCAGTGCACACATAAAGAGAGAGAGAGAGAGAGAGAGAGAGAGAGAGAGAGAGAGGAGAGAGAGAGAGAGAGAGAGAGAGAGAGGAATGAAAGATGGTTCATTCATTTTGACCTTAGCCCTTTATGAATGGGTATATATAAACAACATACAGAGCGTTTATAATCAGATTCAAAAGGAGAAATAACTATAGTAACGACCGATTTGCATGCAACATCATGAAATAGCCGTTTCGTTATATTCATAAGCCTGAACACCCATGACCCCCCTCCCCCCTCATCATCCTCGCCTCCCCCTCGTCCGGCCTTGCAGAAAGAGGATGAGCGGCAGTGCAAGGTCTTCTCTCGGGTGTGGTCTTTCTTCGGCCTGACATTGATCCTTTGCCTGCGGACTGCTGGCGCCTGAACTTTGGGACAGAACTGTGTGACTGTATGAGGGAATGGCGAAAGGAACGGCATGGGGGCAGGCCACATATACAGATACCGAGGACAGAATAGGAACGAGACATAAGAAACTAAAAGGACAGTCGGGAGTGCATGGACATCTGTCAAAATCGAAGAGTTCCCGGACCGTCTGCCAGTAAGGGAGGGAAGTAATGATGGTTACAGACTGATAGAGTTGCTTCCCGTGCTTTTGTCTGAGAGGATACGGAGATTATGAAATGGCAACTTTTATATCTGCTGGAAGTTTAAATATTCCATGAAAATTTGTTACATCACAGAAAAGTTATCAACTCGTTTCATGTTCAATGAAAAATTAATAATAGTCTTACCGAACAGATCCTAGATCTTTGGTTTGGTCCAGATGCCAGTTATAAATCCATACCAAAATTCATCGGCATCTTACCTAGGCTATATACTGTCTTATCACCAAGTTTCGTTAAAATCGGTTGAATGGTTTTCGCATGGTCTTGCTGACAGATGAACAAACCAAACAAAAAACACAGAAGGGGACACAGTTGAAAGCACAGTCACCGTGGCGGAGGTAACCAGTCGATGTACCTTTAGCCACAGGGTTGATGGTCCATATAGACAGGGGCCTTTCCCTGCGTACTGCCCCAGAAAGATCTCCAGCCCGAACGCGGGAATCCCAAAAAACACACGAGGCAGACCAGGTAGGGGATGAGAAAAGCGACTGCAAAACAAACACACATCACATCATCATCAAGGACTGTAACTCTTGTCCCCACGGCGAACCTATTGCGTGCCCGTTGTTTATTTCTTCTGTGTCGTTTGCCGCACGTAGGTGTTAACGCAGTGTAATGTGGGCAAACTTTGGACTTCAAGAAGGTGTGTGTGTGTGTGTGTGTGGTGTGTGTGTGTGTGTGTGTGTGTGTGTGTGTGTGTGTGTGCATGCGTGCGTGTGTGATTGGTGTGTTTCCTATGCGCTAGGTGAAAAGGTACTGCAAGCCACTTTAATTTGGTATTTTGGGTATGTAATTGTTTCATCTTTGGAGTAGGCCTACCTACTGTATTCGCTTTTAACATTATTTTTACGTCCACGTTGTAAACGAAAACGTCAATGAATCGATTATCATCATTACATCATCGTCATTGGTCTCGTCGTTGTCGTCGTCATATGGAAAAGGGGGACCTTTAGAAATACAAGTAGCAGCAGCAAGTGCAAAACAACAACAAACGCAGCAAAAAAAAAGAAAAACCATTTTAAAAAGTCAGCAGGATATATATATATATATATTAGAATATATATATAAGAGAGATGGAGAGAGAGAGAGAGATGAGAGATGAGAAGAGAGAAGGAGCGAGAGAGAAGCGAGTCGACCCGAGGGGGATAGGGAGAGGATTACACACGTCATCGTCATTGGTCTCGTCGTTGTGCGTCATATGAAAAGGGAGGACCTTTAGAAATACAAGTTAGCAGCAAGTGCAAAACAACAGACAGACAGAAAAAAGGAAAAACCAATGCAACAGTCAGGATATACACATACCAACGGACACATATATATATCCATATATATATTATATATAGCATAATATATAGGGAGGAGAGAGAGAGAGAGAGAGAAGAGAGAGAGTCCAGAAGAGAGAGAGAGTGAGAGAGACACCGGAGAGCGAGAGAGAGATTGAGAGCTGAGAGTTCGAACAGAAAACAAAACAAAGCAAAACCTCCATGCGGGTAGCAGAGGTAGGGGAAACCGCCACACGTTGCTGAAGCCGACAGTGTAGCCGACCAGAGTGAGCACGAACTCCGCCTGACGACCCCACAGTGCTCTCCTCTGGGACACAGCGATAATATTTCATCAATGATTTTAATCATGATTAGAGTCAGACACATGTGATGCTACTGGCTTCTCAAACAGAAGGAAGCAGTTACGAATAAATGTGTTGTGTTTTCAGGCTTGCACACAAAAGGCAAAATCTCTCTCTCTCTCTCTCTCTCTCTCTCTCTCTCTCTCTCTCTCTCTCTCTCTCTCTCTCTCTCTCTCTCTCTTTCGCACCACATACACACACACGCACGCGGGCGCACACACACATACACACACGCACGCACGCACACACACACCACACACACACACACACACACACACACACACACACACACACCATTAAAACCATCCATCTGAAATCACTGTAAGTGGGAAGACGTTAAATTGAAGAACAACAACAACATAACCCACACACACACACACACACACCACACACACACACACACACACACACACACACACACACACACACACAACCGTTGGGTAGAATGACAGACAATGAGAAATTTTCACAGGCTTGTTAGAAAGTGGGACTATATTTTATACGGCAGAACACAAAACAAAGCAAAATAATACAAAAGAATGCAAAACAAAACAAAAACAGCAAAAGCAAGTAACAAACAAACAATAACACCAACAAACGCCATCCAAAGGGAGCAAACCATTCCTCGGACGTACCGCCATAGTGACGGGGAATAGTCCAACCTTGAAGACCAGTGGCCGATCAGGAAAACGAAGTAAAGAGCCTCTGTAGACAAGTGTTCCCCCTCCACCTGAAGCCTGCGAGCGTCTGGTCCGGTGATCTCTTGTGCCCCTACCCACCCAGCAAGTCGGCAAAGCGCTTGAAATATTAATGGTTGTGCTACTACTGTATAAGAAAGATGGTCGCGCCATTCGATTCGTCGCATTTGTGTGTGTGTGTGTGTGTGTGTGTGTGTGTGTGTGTGTGTGTGTGTGTGTGTGCGAGCGCGCGCGCGCGCACAAGCGTGCGTGTGTGTGCGTGCGTGCGCGCGCGCGCGCGCGCGCGTGTGTGTGTGTATGTTAGCGCTCGCGTGCATTTATACGCATCCGTATTAGTATGTCTGCGTGTTAGATGTTCAAGTAATCACTTTCTATGTCTAGGTATCACGCTTTCACTCCACCACTCTATCTCCTGCTTCAGCCGTGTCATAAACATGCCAATACCCTTAAACAGAAATCAAAGCGGACATTAGGGGCACGATTCCAATGTCACGTCAACAAGAATTGAATGTTTACTGCTCTTAATAACTACTAGATTATAGCAATTGTCATTTTGAATTTCTAATGATTGATACAAACAGACGTACTCCTCCTCCTCAACAACAACAACAATAACAAAAAGAAAAAAAAAAAAAAATCCGGTCGGTAAATTACACACACCAAACAAAATCTAGTTTTAAGTCAGATGTGATTCTCTTTTGTGGGGGGAAAAAATGATGGAAGGAGGGAAGGAGGGGGGAGGGGCGTAGAGGGAATGAAGGTTGGGAGTGTTGATATAGTTTAATTAACCATCGTGGACACTTCTGGATTACCGCCCTTTCCCCGTATATGTTGTTACATGAACGCTCTCTCTCTCTCTCTCTCTCTCTCTCTCTCTCTCTCTCTCTCTCTCTCTCTCTCTCTCTCTCTCTCTCTCTCTCTCTCTCTCCGAGCAACAGTGAAAACATGATAACAGGTCTAGCAAAATTAATATCACACGCTATATAAACATTAGAATAAAAAAAAACCCCAGACAATTGAAAGAAACAACAAGTGATATATATTTGTCAAGGTTTGTCAAGGTGGTCAGCTGTCGTGTGCCTCTATGTGCATAAGTGTGTGTATGAGGGGGGGGGGGGGGGGGGGGGGGGGGGGGGGGGGGGGGGGGGGGGGGGGGGGGGGGGGGGGTTGAGGTGGGGGTGTGTGCCTGGGGGGAGAGAGAAAGCTGTCGGAATGAATAATGAGCGAAGGGTGGCGGGAGGAAGAAGGGAGGGGGTAGGTGAGCAATTGATTTCACTGATTAATGTTCAAATATGCTCCCTTGTCTAAGGTTTCTAATTATATTTCACCATAGGTCTATATGCTTGTTTTGTTGCCTTATTTTATTTTGCATTGCCCTACTCAGAGAGAGCTCTGGATGTAAAAAAAAAACAAACAACAAACAAACAAACAAAAAAACCACAGCTTATCTGCTATCCTCGTAATTAAAGAACTTTGTCTTGTCTTGTCTTGTCTTGTCTTGTCTCTCTCTCTCTCTCTCTCTCTCTCTCTCTCCGCTTCTCTCTCTCCCTGCCCCTTCTCTTTCCCCTCTCATTCTTCCCTCTCTTTCTCTCCCCCCCCCCACTCTCCCCCCCCCCTTCTCTCTCTCTCTCTCTCTCTCTCTCTCTCTCTCTCTCTCTCCATGAATTCTTAACACACCATTAGTACACCCATACAAGAGGCAATGTAGTTTTAGTACGTACTTACGTGTTCCAACTCCAGTCTCGAAATGACCTTCATGGTCGACTAGGCTATAAACAACACGACTAATATGAATGTGTGCATGGCCACGTGTGTGTGTGTGTGTGTGTGTGTGTGTGTGGGTGTGTGTGTGTGTGTGTGTGTGTGTGCGCGCGTGCGTGCGTGCGTGCGTGCGTGCGTGCGTGTGTGTGTGTGTGTGTGTGTGTGTGTGTGTGTGTGTTCAGCGAGATGATCCACAAACAATTCGTGTTAGAAGTGAATATCATTTCTTTTTACAATTTGCTTTTATTTCCGTCTTCAGTCGCCTCGCTTTAAAACAGAGATTGGTTGGTTTTGTTTAATATTAATTCTGGTCTGACCATTGTTCATGGTTTGGATACAATTTTGGATTTTTTAAAATTAGAATTTAATCTTTGCTTGTATTAGAATAATCAAAATACGCTGATTCCAGGCTGATTGTGTTGAAATAGGAATTCCAGGCTGACTATGTTGAAATAGGATTTTAAGCCTCAGATGTTCAGAGTTCAAAGACCAAAGCAGGGATGTGTTTGTGGCTTAACAGCTCCACAAGCGTGTCATCTTTCTCGTCTCCGGGAATCCGCTATTGTGTTAGGTTAGAAGCTCGAATGATCAACGGATAGAATGAAAATGAGGTCTCACGTGAAACATCCGATGACATGATTTTGAAGTAATTACCTATAGCTCTAGAAATTTACCTCGAATTTTGTGGCTTAATTATTGTTGGCATACATCATATCGCGAGAATAGTTTTCAAGATCGTTTAATGTCACACAACAGTGTATATTCAAAATCATCATCATCATCATTATAACCATCTTTATCTTCTTCTTCTTCTCTCAGATTGGTCTTACAACTGTAAACATGGTGTGACTATAAAAAAGCATGTTTGCTTTGTATTAGATGTTTTAACTTGCATGATCGAATAGCGAAAAAGAGGGCCGTTATTTCATGTACTTACTTATTTTTTCATTATTCAATTTCTGCAGAAACTGAGTAGGTCAACTTAGTCTGTTTTATTGACGAGAGGACATGAGTACCTTGGCGGCATTGTAACGTCACTAGGAGATAGACTACATACGAAGCAGACGTGACAAACACGCCCACAGTGAAGATTTCGTATGAACAGCTTGGTCAGTGTCTCTCTGATGAAAATGGACAGGTACCCGTGTCAAGTTCGTTTATCACGAATTAGGAACGGCTCATAACCTCACTGCCCACTTGTAAACACACGGCTATACAAGGCTTTTCACCCTGATCATTCTCAAACATCCATGCACACGCATGCATGCATGCACGCACGCATGCACGCACGCACGCACACACGCACGCACGCACACACAAAACATGCATGCAGGAACTTTGGCGGGAGGTTGAACAGGCATACTGAAAGGGATGCATATGATCTGAGGACCATGTATAAAAGGTAACGTTTATCTGTTTACTGCGATAGGTTTTGCGTAAAAACAGCGGTATTTCTGCTCTTTCCAGCAACATTCATAGATGTTAAGCTGCAACGCTGAGGAAATAACGTAGGAAAACTCGCCGGCGAACGATTGAAAAGAATCTTGGAGAGAGGACGCAATTTTCACCTGTTGCAAGTCGTTTTAAATTGTGCAGGGTTTGTGATACTGCTTTCATACACAACACACACACACACACACACACACACACACACACACACACACACACACACACACACACACACACACACACACACACACACACACACACACAAGCTATCTCAAACCGGAGAAAAGGCTGACTCACTCAGTACGAGGTACATCTTGTGTGTTGGGGGGTCAGGCTTGTAGAGGAAACTTCAGAAAGAGATATGCAGGTGGGGGGAGTAAGGCTGCACGTACCTAGTCCGTCTGGACAGATAAGCAGACACATGCTTTTTTTCATCCGGCCCTTGCCCCGTTAAGGGACTAAGTATGACTAGCGACTAAGACATACAAAAACTTTTAACAAACACACAAATCTTCATAACATTAAAAAGTTCATGCATTATAGTTAAGGCGTAGATGACTTTAAAAGGAAAAAAAAAAAAGAGAGAAAACCATTGAAACAACAAACAAGAATAAAGATTACAAAGAAGAAAGGAGTCAACACACACAAATATGGAATAATTGATCCTCTTATCGAAGGGAATAGAGAGAGAGAGAGAGAGAGAGAGAGAGGGGGGGGAGAGAGAGAGAGAGACAGATGCCTTCCTTTTTTTAAAAAAAAAAAATATATATAATATATATATATATATATATATATATATATATATATATATATATATATATATATATATATATATATATATATATATATATATATATATATATATATAATAATAATAACATTCAACAAACTGCTAAGGATAATAATTAGACAACTACAATGCATCAATAATATCAACATTTTCATGTGGTTATAAGGCAAAACGAGAACGAACGGTACTACAATCAGTTATCAGTAAGCAGCAATGAATGCCTAGCATCAATAATCATACACACTGTGCGCGCGCGCGCGCGCGCGCGCGTGTGCATGTGCGCGCATGTGTGCGCGTGTGTGTGTGTGTGTGTGTGTGTGTGTGTGTGTGTGTGTGTGTGTGTGTGTGTGTGTGTGTGTGTGTGTGTGTGTGTGTGTGTGTGTGTGTGTGTGTGAGAGTGAGAGAGAGAGAGAGAGAGAGAGAGAGAGAGAGAGAGAGAGAGAGAGAGAGAGAGAGAGAGAGAGAGAGTGATGCCATTATATCTTACCTTCCCCTTCCATCTTTTTGTTTTCTTCTTGACCATTCATACACTACCCAAGACTATAATTAGTAATTAAGCGACAATCCATCGAAACGCAGCCATGATTAACAAAGAGAGAGAGAGAGAGAGAGAGAGAGAGAGAGAGAGAGAGAGAGAGAGAGAGAGAGAGAGAGAGAGAGAGAGAGAGAGAGAGAGAGAGAGATAATTCCATTTTTCTATCCAAAAAATCGCATGCTAACATTACTATAAATTTGAATAAAGAGCAATACATCAATATGATCAACAGTAATCCGGACACACATTTATCACCTTGCAGTTATAGTGCTCGAAGAAATCAAAGTATGAAGACATCAATCAATTAATGACAATGCACCAATAAAACCAGCG